>APFE031410996.1:0-14738 GCA_000404065.3 Pinus taeda | reverse complement strand
TTTTAATGGCTGTTTATTACTGCTGATTTTTATTTCTACAATTTCCAACATTCTGTAAAATTTCTGTAAAATTTCCAGAATTGGTGTTTTCAGCAAATTTATTTTTTTCAGCTTGTTGAATGTATGGTTATGGGAAAGGGCATTTAACTACATGGGAGAAATAAGGAGAAACTGAAAACCGGGGTGGGAAAACAGAAATTTAACACATTGTAGTTGTCACAACCTTGCTACCAACAGAGTTATCTTACTTGCCTCTGTGCCAAATCGCGGTCAAGGCATTACCATATGACCCACTGCTGGGACTCCTATACCAAACATTCAAATGACAATACATCATGCAATCCATAGGAATGCTGGAAAGTTTCCAATTAGCCCAAGGAATCTCATATGCTAGTTGTAAAGAGAATTCTCAGATAAGGCACTCTTGATTTTGGACTATGGAACAATAAAGGCAAAAATATTACCTTGTCATCATAAACTGATGCAAATTGGGTAGGAAGTGTTGATGATAAAAAGAGTACCAGTGGGAATGCATTCTTAGGAGACTATCTTGTATCTTCGTTAAGCAAGAAACAATCATCTATATATCTCTCTACAGTTGAAGCCAAGTATATAGAACCAACAAATTGTTTTACACAAAATCTATGGATGAAGGAAGCCTTAAAGGATGTCGATATAGAAACAAATCATATTATCACCATCTACTATGGTAATACCAGTGAAATTAGCTTCTCAAAGAATATAATCATGCATTCAAGGAAAAATTACATCCCAATCAAGTACCACTTTCTTCGAGAACGGGTTGCGGAGTATAACATCAAAATGGAGTATGTTAACACTAAAAATAAATTGTAGATGTTCCAAAAATATTTGTGGAAAAAACATGTTATTATTTTATAGCCAACGTTTCAGGCTAACAAAGTGACTCCATCATCAGGGTTGTAATCTGCATTTTGAGAAGAGAGAGTGTGAATGCTTGGAGCAATTAATAGTTAATAGTTAAGGATAGGTATTTAGCTCTTGATATTCTCATCTACTCAAATTTTAGTGCAATGTTCATTATGTCTCTTCCATGGTGAGACTTAATGGTGTTGAAGAGTGACTCCATGCAGGTTGGTTGAATTTCAAAAATATTTGTGGAAAAAACTTGTTATCATTTTATAACCAGTGTTTCGAACTAACTAAGTGACTCCATCATCAGGGTTGTAATCTTCATTTTGAGATGAGAGAGCATGAATGCTTGGAGCAATTAATAGTTAATAGTTAAGGATAGGTATTTAGCTCTTAAGATTCTCATCTTCTCAAATTTTAGTGCAATGTTCATTATGTCTCTTCCACGGTGAGACTTAATGGTGTTAAAGAGTGACTCCATACAGGTTGGTTGAATTTCAAAAATATTTGAGGAAAAAACCTGTTATCATTTTATAACCAACGTTTTGGACTAACTAAGCAAGTCCATTATTAGGGCTGTAATTTGCATTTTGAGAAGAGAGAGTGTGAATGCTTGGAGCAATTAATAGTTAATAGTTAAGGATAGCTATTTAGCTCTTGAGATTGTGTTAAAGAGTGACTCCATACAGGTTGGTTGAATTTCAAAAATATTTGTGGAAAAAACCTTTTATCATTTTATAACCAACGTTTCAGACTAAGTGAGTTTATCATCAGGGCTGTAACTTGCATTTTGAAAAGAGAGAGTGTGAATCATTTGAATATATTCATCAAGAGATGGGGGTAATCTCTCTTGAATCCCATTAGAGCATCCATTTTTTATATTGATGTTAAAGTTGGAGAATATGACAATGGGAGAAACATCATGACAAAGGGTGCAACATGATGACAGGAGGAGTAGCATATGAAGAGATTTTTTCCATCAATAACAAAGGAGGGCATTATTGGAAGAATAATTTGTTATTGATGGTAAAGGATGACTTGATCATGACATAGACTTGTAGAGGATTTCTCGTTGAAGAGAAATTGAATTTACAAGATATAAAATCCATATTTTGTTTCTCAAAACAAGTCGTCCTACATGAGCATAAGTCGACCCCTCTCCAAAAGACATGTTATTTCAAACATGGTCAAATTAGTAGAAACACGCAATGTGACTCGTCCATTTGCTGATCCAATTCAGCAAGGAATAAAAGAAAGCTTTTGGACTTGAGGTAGAAAGAAAAGTTCATAACTCATGAACTTAGAAGCAAGGAAAGGAATATATTATAATACGTATCTCTGGTTTTTGATAAAAACTTTTGGTCAATTTTTAGTTTTGGATTGGTATTTTGAAGCTATATTTTGTTACTTCTTGTGAAGAAGCTTTTGGACCCCTATACCTTCACCTTGGAGCAAATATTTTCAACCTTATTGGAGGAGAATCCTCAACCCTGAGGTGGGACATACCTCAGACCTCAGATTGGGAAGTTCAAACCTCTATTAAAGCTCATACTTGAGACAAATAATTTTGGTCCTAAGTTGTAGACTCTAAGTTTCATCCTTGTGATCCTTGGAGCATAACTCTCAAACCACTCAAGAATTCTCCCATCCTCTTGAAGAAGCAAGACACGTGGCCTTCCTATATAGAGGTTTGGCCTTGTAATAGTGACTTGGACCTATGAGGAATTTTGACCTTCAAAAGTACAAACATAACCATATATTTGAAGCAACATTTGTGTATCTTTTGGGCATACTTTTGGAGTTTTTGGATAAGTATTTTGAGAAGATGTTGATGAGCCTTGGATCAGACCTTGTGTAGGCTTAAAGAAGTTTTGGAACAGGCCTATTGAAGCAAAATTGGAGGTCACTCTTGAAGAATACTTATAGAAAATCTTTTATGTGGACCTAAAAGACACCTTTTAATAGATATTTGAGGACTTTCTTGGAGCAACTTGTGAATAATTTTGGAGCAATTTGTGGAAATATTATTGTAGCAGGTTTGATGTCTTTTTAATGATATTTTGAATTAGTATTATTTGAATTTTTTAAGTAGGTCAAGGTTGGAGCCTTGTTGAATATTCGTTGAGAGGATTGGAGTCCTCATTTGACCAACTTGGAGCCTGGATTTGTTGATAGGATTGGAGTCCTCACTTCTTTTTGTTTCATTTCTTGTGTTTTGGCCTTACTTATGATAAAATTATTAACTAACATAATATAACAATTGAAAGAAATATTGATTCACCCCATCTTCTTAGTGTTGGTCTACATTGTCATTAATGTTATTATGAAGCCAAGGAGAAGCAAAGCAGACTTGTGAAGAACAGAAGCAAAGCCACTAGAAAGAGGATCGCATCAGCGAAGATACATCGGAAGATCTCATTGGAAGCTCAGAACAAGAGCAGTCAAAGAAAAGCCAGAGGAAGAAGTTCAACGGAAGAAACAAAGAGGAACACGTAGCAGAGAAGCATGAACAGCGATATCGAAAGCCATAGGAAAGCCATATCAGGATCCAAAGAAGTCAACAGAGGAGCCAAAAGAGTAGAGGAGTATATAATATAGGCATAAACCAAGAATACGAATGAAAAGTGAATGCACGTGGCTATATTCCAAAAATAAGGTTTCAAATAGTGATAGTGGTTTTCAGGCGGACTCAAGGCTATAAGTGGTATTTAGGTTTGATCACTTGATAACGCGTGGTAGGAGAAGGAGAGAGGAAACCACCTTATCGGGCAAGTAATCCTTGTGCATGTAGCTCACCCAATATCATTGTCGAGCATTGGATCAAATGCATTTTGATCTACAGTGCAAGATTACCGAGCAGCTTTGTTGGTTGGGTGTAATATCAACCATCGGATGGGATGGTAAGATCTACGGTGGAGGATTGATCCGAAAAAGACAAACATCAGAAAACGTGCATGTGTGGACCCGATGATATATATGTCCAAGTGTATAAATAGTTGAAGTCCGGCTAAGTGTTTCGGAGCGGGTTTTTTCAGTGTATTTCATATGTATCCTTGTATTCCGGCTTTAAGCCTTGCCACATTAAAATATGCGATTGCGATATATATATATATTTCTATATATAATATATATATATATTAATATATTATATAATCTATATATATATATATATATTATTATATATATTATTGGACCTCACAAGACCATTACATATGATGTATTGTCATATCGCATCGCCTATCAGAACTCTCATAGCGCAAGTTGTAAAGGGCTGTCACTCCCGAACATCATTGCGATCATATCGACCCACTGCATTTTATAATGCCCTATATATATATATATATATATATTATATATATATATATATATATTATATATATATATATAAATTAATAAGACATATATGGACCCACGGGCCATTACAATATGATGTATTGTATATGCATCCGCCTTGAACTCTCATAGCCAAGTTATAGGGTGTCACCCCCGAACCATCGATTGTGATAAGTATGTGAACTCGCTGCGACATTATAACATGCCCTATTGTAATATCGCGTCTGTCGCAATATCGCAAGCCTTGTTGAAGTTTTTTCCACATCAAAATCCGCCGATTGCGATATAATTGCAGACCCAACTACACCATTATAGCATGGCTAAATCAAATGTCGCATCCATGATAATCGCAATGTTCAAAGGAATGTCGATTTGGTGATTGCGATAAGGGTCTGGACCCGACGGACTTATTAATAACTGTTTAATACCATATCGCATCAACTCCGATCGGCAGCTGGGAATCGACTATGTTATGTGAGAACCTTTGAAAGCAGAGATTGTGATAAAAGGATGACGTGGCATGTGGGACCTTTTATATGGTTATAGCCTCTCTTATATGGTTTCCGTGAACAATTTATGTATATTGTATGAATATTTTAAAAAAAGGGCCTCTCTGATATTTTTTAATATGCAACATTATTGTAATTCGGCCTCTCTTCCACATTAACGTGTCCTATGTGTATTGATGGATTTGAAGAGACAGAGGAAGCCGAAGAGTGAGCGCAAAGGAAGCTGAAAGATCAAGCGAACGTTGAGGAAGCCAAAGAGCCAGCGGAGAAAGGAAGACAAAGGTCAGGGGTATCAGGAATATAAAACAGAGAACAAGGAAAGTTTTGCGTTAGTGGCAAACTGTAAGAAAATAAAGGAAGCCAAAGTTTTGGCAGAAGTGGAAGGAACAGGAGGATAGAAGTAAGTAATAGGCCTAGCAAGGTTGGGAGCAGAGAATTACAACCAAACAGATCCAGACGGTTTACAGTAGAGGGTTGGAGCCCTTGAGGTTGGTACCTCAAAACTGAAAGGATTAGTGTCCTTGGGAGTTGGTGCTCCTAAATTCAAGGTTGGTGCCTTGACAAAACAAAATTGGTGCTCTGGAGGTTGGAGCCTCACAAAGAGTCCAAGTTGGTGCTTGGAAACTGATTGAAACCATATATAATATCATATATATATATATATATATTATATATATTATATATATATATATTACTTATTTAATTTCAAATATCACACTAATAAAAGCATATATTCCCATTATCTACTTTTGTGTTCCAAATATAAATGTTTTTAACTGATATAAATAATTATTTAAAAGAAATATTGATTCACCCCCCCTCTCAGTATTTCCAACAGTTGGTATCAGAGTGGGCTTCTTCATATCAGCGTAACAGCGAGAAGAAGGATTCTTAGTCATGACGAGAAATCAAGAAGTGTTAGGAAGACCTCCTATGTTCGATGGCACAAATTTTGGTTTCTAGAAAAAGAGAATGTCCTATTACTTAACGTCCCTTGGACCTAAGGTTTGGCATTCAGTCTTAAATGAATACATATCTCCTTCCACTCTTCCAACAGATCAAGACGAGATGAAAGTCTACATTGCAAATGCAAAACCCTTAAACTCCATCACTAGTGGAATCACTAATTTTGAATTTACAAAAGTCATGAATTATAACTCTTCCAAAGAAGTATGGGATAAGCTAATTGGCTTATACGACGAGGACTCCAAAGTCAAGAACGAAAAGCTTCAAACACATAGAAGGCAATTTTAAAGTCTAAAAATGGATGATGAAGAATATATTGCATCATACTTTCTCTGAGTAGCTGAAGTGGTCAACTCTCTTAAATGGTTGGATGAAAACATTGAAGAAAGCACCATTGTTCAAAATGTCTTAAGATCTCTCCCAAATAGATTTGACTCCAAAGTAAATGCCATAGAAGAAGTGAAGGATCTAGATACTCTCAAGATGGATGAACTCCATGGAATCCTCATTTCCTATGAGATGAGAAAACGTTGCCCAAGTTCCAAAGATGCAGCACTCAAGGCCTCAAAATAAAAAAATGGGAAAGAAAGGAATGTCAGTAGTGATGACTCCAATGTTGAATCCGAATTGGCGCAATTTGTACAAAGGATGAAGAAAGCATCTCAGCTAAAAGGTAAATACCCTCTTATTTGTTTCAAATGTGGAAAAATAGGTCATTATGCTGCAAAATTTCCTCATAAGCATGATAGTGATGATGAAGAAAATTCTAAAAGGGTGGTATATAAAAAGAAAGGGTTCAATAAGAATAATTTCCTTTCTAAGCAAGATGAGTCTGATGAAGATGAATTTGTAGTCATCAAAAAGAAATCAACCAACAAATTCCCTCACCACAAAGGAGGTAATGAAGAATCAGATGAAGAGAATGACCATGCTAGAAGCCAAGAAGTATTATTCATGGCATTCACAAGTGATGATGACTGAGGGCTAGAAGGAAATGTAGATGAGTTATTAATAAGTGCCATTGAAGAAAATGAGAAATTACAGAATAAAATCATTTCTCTCAAGGTATAAAATGAGGAAACAAAAAGAAGCGAAGGTCTCTTGAAAAACAAGCTAAAGAAAAAGAAGAAGCTTGTGAAGAACGTGAAGCCAAAATAGTATCTTTGAGGAAGGAATTGGAGTAATTTAAAAAGGGTTGGAAAAGCTCTCAAATACTTGACACTATCCTAAATAATCAAAAACCTCAACATGATAAATCTGGAATAGGTTTTAAAGGAGAATCATCAAGCACTAAGAATAATGCGAAAAGTTATGCCGATGTACTTTCCAGCAACCCAAAGGAAGAAAGATTATTTCATCAAAGACTCATCCTAGATCCAAAGAATTAAGAGAGAATAACTCCAAGGAAGAATGTTGATTCGAATCATGGATGCTACAACAGATACAAAACAGTATTTCATCAAAGGCCCATCTCAAATTCAAAGAATGAAGCGGGAGTAACTCTAAGGAAGAATCTTGATTCAATCGTGGCTATTACAACAGGTACAAAGCTATCTTTTTTGGGCATTGTTTCCATTGTAAAAATTTTGGTCATCAAGCTAGACATTGCATGGCTCGTAAAATGACACATCAAAACTAAAGGATCAAATAAACAAACCATATGGCCCCAGAGGGCAAGGACAAATCAAGACCTACAATTATTTTGATCCCTTGGCCAAATTTGATCTGATTTGCTCATTATGTAATTATAATAGACACAATGAACAAAATTTCCCACTCAAAAGAGGAAAAGCAAGAAGGGAGAATCCCAACACGGATAAATGTGGCCTAGCTCTGTGTGCTCAAAATAATGAAAATCATTGGTTTGTGGATAGTGGGTGCTCCAGACACATGACAGGGGACAGAAGGAAGTTTGTCTCATTGAACAAAAAGGAAGGAAATGTATCCTTTGGAAGTGGATATGCCAAAACTTTTGGAAAAGGAACTGTTACTCTTATTAATGGAAAAGGAAAGGCTCAAAATGCTTTGCTAGTAGACGGGCTCAAACACAACCTGTTGAGTGTTAGCCAAATCTGTGATCAAGGACATAATGTTGTCTTTAGCACCAAAGACTATGAAATAAGGAACTCTTCCTCAGGGGAACTTGTGGCAAAAGGGGTTAGAACACCAGACAACATCTACATTCTGAACAAGATTCAAGAAGATAAATGCTACTTAAGTCAAATAGATGAAAGTTGGCTGTGGCACAAGTGACTTGGACATATGAGCTTCGATAATTTGATCAATATCAGCAAGATAAATGCAGTACGAGACATCCAAAAGTTATTCAAACCAAATCAAGGAGTATGTGGCCCATGTCAACATGGAAAGCAAACTAGAACAAGTCACAAGACCAAGGAGTTTTCTACATCAAAGCCTTTGGAGATCATTAATGTTGATTTATGTGGACAAACTAGAACTTCGGCACTCCAAGGAGAAAGGTACTTTGCTTTATTTGTTGATGATTATACTAGAATGATGTGAGTATATTTTATAGAATATAAATCTGAACATTCGATTCTTTTAAGAATCTTAAATCTCTTGTGGAAAATGAAAAGGACTCTAAGATTAAGCCTCTCAGAACAGATAGAGGGGGAGAATTCACATCAAAATAATTTGATGAATTCTGTAAAATACATGGAAACAAAAGAGAACTCTTTGCTGCTAAAACACAAAACAAAAATGGGGTAGTTGAGAGAAGAAACCGCACAGTTCAAGAAATGGCAAGAATAATGTTAAAAGCAGCTAACTTACAAACAAAATTCTGGAAAGAAGCAGTCGTGACAGATGTCTATACCTTGAATAGAACTCAATTAAGACCAAATAATGAAAAGACTCCTTATGAATTATGGAAAGGAAAACATGCTTCAGTAAAATACTTCAAGATTTTTGGAAGAAAGTGCTTCATAAAAATCAATGATGGCTCACCAGGAAAGCTTGATTCTCGGGTTGACAAAGGGATCTTTCTTGGATATTCTATAAGAAGCAAAGCCTACAAGTGCTATAATAATAGACTATGGAAAATAGTGGAAAGCATTGATGTAAAGATTGATGAAGACCTTCTAGAAAAAAGAACTTGAAGAACATGAAGCTGATCCTCTCATTGAAGAAGAAGAACCTGAAAAGGAAGAAATAGATCAAGAAAAATCTCGGGAAAAAGAACCATCTCAAACCCCTTCAAAGATGAAGTTTCTCCAAAAATATCACTAGAAGAGCAGATTATTGGCAATGTAGATGAAGGTATGCAGACACGAAGAAGAATGAAAAACACACCAAGGAAAAATGATGTTGCTCTTCTATCCATGATAGAACCAGAAACATTTACTCAAGCAAGTAAGGATCCTCATTGGGTAAAAGCCATGGAAGAAGAAATGTCTCAAATTGAGAAGAATGAGACATGGGAGCTGGTACCTCGTCAAAAGGACAAAAACATAATAGGAACTAAGTGGGTATTCAAAACAAAATGAATGAATATGGACAAATCATCATAAATAAGGTAAGGTTTGTTTGTAAAGGCTATTCACAAGTTGAAGGAATCGAATTTGAAGAAACATTTGCACCAGTAGCTCGTATGAAAGCTATCAATGTAGGAATTTACAGGGTAAGTTCCTCAGACAGAACACCAAAAGGACACCGCTCGCAAATAGATCACAGATCAATACACCAGTATTTTGACGTGGTTAAAACCCTCAGAGAGGGAAACAGTCCACGGCCTGCGCCAACGTGGCTAATATAGGCAATTTATTAATAAAATAATGAAAATTTACATAAGCTTCTCTCATGCACGGTGAACCTACAAATGACCCTCCATGCGCTTTAAATAGAATTCATGGACCAATCGCGGTGTCTAAGCACGGATCACAAGGTGTCGTATACAGGATAGAATGAACGCTCGGATCACTACATATCGTTGACCGTCGGATTGTATGTTACAAATGTACATAGTAAAGAAACACACTTTACCTAACTCTATACTAGACCAAGTTATACTTAACTATTCCTACGTGTCGGAATATCCTAACAACTATTGGCCAACATTGTTTGCTGATGTATACAAATGAGAAGGTTGCAAGATATGTAAATGGTCTCAAAATGGAGTTTCAAAATGAGATAAGTGTACTGTCTTCTAAAACAGTAGAAGAGGCTCATCATATGGTATTGAAGGCTGAAGAAAAAATCATGAGGAAGCAATCTTCCAGAAATAGAGGTACTTTCCGAGGAAGGGGAAGTCAGGGTGATATAGGAATGTGTACAACACCTAGAGATGGAGCTAGCAACAGCTCAAGTCAACATGCACCCATAGGAGGTGATGCAAGTAGTAGAGGGAGTTTTTCCTGAGGAGGAGGAGTCAGAGGCAGAGGAAGAGAAGTTAGATGTTAGAGATGTAACAAGTTGGGACACAGATCCTATGAGTGCCTAGAAAATACAGGAATAAGTCAGAGAAATGCAATTGTTTCTAAGACTAAGCAAGAAGCAGCAAAGGTAATAGAAGAAGAAAATGTACCAAAGAAATGGGACTCTTTGGTAGTTAACAAAGTTTTGTTAAAGCCAACAAAGGAAATTGTTTAACTAGCACAGAGAAAGACCTTGTTCAGCATTGTGTGCAAGGTTCAAGGGAAATGTTGTCAGATGGTAATTGATAGTGGTAGTACAGATAATTTGGTCTCCACAAAAGTGGTGGAGAAGTTGAAATTGAAGACAAAGAAACACCCAACACCTTACAAGGTGTCATGGCTTCAAAAGGGATATCAGTTGATAGTGAATGAGCAGTGTGAAGTGGAGTTGTAGTTCAGAAAATACATAGACAAAATTATGTGTGATGTGATGCCTATGGATGTGTGTCACATATTTTTGGAAAGACCTTGGTAGTATGACAGAGGAGATATGCATGATGGAAAGAGGAACACATACAAATTTAGTAAAGATGGTGTCAATCATACATTGCTGCCTATGGAAGAAGAGGATGCATCAAGGAAACCTGATCCAAAGACCCTATTGTTGAGTGGAAAGGAGTACTTGTAGCAAATAGAAGAGGATGAGGTAAATTTTGCATTGATTTTCAAACCCAAGGTAATAATTACTTCCACAAAAAAATTTTGAATTTCCAATTGAAATTCAAGAGATGTTAGACAGTTATTATGATATCATTGTAGATGATTTTCCTGATGAGTTACCACCCATTAGAAAAATCAGTCATCATATGTATTTGATTCCAGGAGCAAATCTACCTAATAAAGAAGCTTACAGTATGACTCCCACAGAGAATGAATAAATCAAGAAAAAGGTTCAGGAACTGTTAGAAAAGGGACTGCTTAGAGAGAGTTTGAGTCCTTGTGTAGTGCCAACCGTGTTGAGCCCAAAGAAAATGGAGGCTGGAGAATGTGCATTGATTCAAGAGCAATCAATAGGATAACAATCAGGTACAAATTTCCTTTACCTAGAATTGAAGATTTGATGGGTTGTTTGAGTGGAGCAAAATATTTTACAAAGTTAGATTTAAAAAGTGGTTATCATCAAATCAGAATTAGAGAAGGGGATGAGTGGAAAAATGCTTTTTAAACAAATGAAGGATTGTACGAATGGATGGTAATGCCTTTTGGATTATCAAATGCTCCTAGTACATTTATGAGGCTCATGAATGAAGTTTTGAAAGAATTTATTGGTAAATTTGTAAAAGTATATCTAGATGGTATATTAGTTTACAACAGATCTAAGGAGGAACATGTGAGACATCTGAATTATGTCTTACAGAGGCTACAACAAGAGGAGTTACTGTTAAATTTAAAGAAATGTTCATTCATGAAGGAAGAGTTGATATATTTGGGTTTTGTTGTTTCTGTTTATGGGTTAAAGATGGATCCAGAGAAGATGAAGGCAATCATGGATTGGCCTTCACTAAAAAGTGTCTTTGAGGTAAGAAGTTTTTGCGGTCTTGCTAGTTTTTATAGGAAATTCATAAGGAATTTTAGTAATATTAATGCTTCTATTGTTGACACTATAAAGAACGACAGACAACCATTTAAATGGATTGTTGAAGTAGAAAAGAACTTCCAGTTGTTGAAGAGAGATTACTGAGAAACCTATTTTGATTTTGCTTGATTTTAATAAACCTTTTCAAGTGAAGTGTGATGCCAGTGGAGAATCCATTGGAGCTATTTTAAGTTAGGAGGATAGACCTGTAGCTTATTTCACTGAAAAACTGAATGAGTCAAAGAAGAAATATTCTTCTTATGACAATGAGTTTTATGCAGTGGTGCAGTCTTTGAGGAAGTGGAGACATTACTTGATGTCTAAGGAGTTTATACTTTATTCAGACAACCATGCATTGCAGTACATTATGCAACAACCAAAGATTAATCAGAAACATGCAAAAGGGGTAGAGTATGTTAGTGTCAGTCTTTCCAGCCTTCCTCCAGTGATCAAATATGCTCTTACAAAGTGGTCTCAAAGTGTCAAGGTCAAATTTTGTCATTTCAGTGAGTCTTCAAGCAAAATTTGGTCACTAGGCATTAGGTCTAGGGTTTGCTTTCACTCCTTTTAAAATTGCCCAAATGTCAGTCTATTTCACTATTCAGCTGAGTCTATCATCATTCATATGGTTTTCATCATCATGTCAAGTTCTGTTAGGTCATTTTACACCTTGTTCATGCTTCAATTGCACCTAGGTAAGGTCATTTCCCTCTCCTAGGGTTTTGAAGGCAATTTCTCTTGGACAGTCAAATAATCGGCAAAACTTGTATCCAGATGTTCATACACCTTCCCCTATCCTTCATGTACCTTATCACACACTTCCCATCTCTGAGATCCCCCAAATTCCTCATTTTTCCACAAACCCTAGTTTCTTGCCACAACTTGGCAATTTTCTAGGCTAGGCCTGTGTTTTGCCCTTTTGGACCCCTTCCCCTCACTCGATCTCCGAGATTCCACTTTCAACCCACTTCCTAACATCCCTCCCTACTTCCAAAAATTTCCCCAAGAATTTAGAAGCTCCTTATCCCCTTCATTTCGCTTCATTTCGAGAAAATCCCTTGTTCCACACATCAGGATAAGTTTCACTCAAATGATGTTTCTGAGCAATAAAAGATTAATTTGGGCAAACTGAGAGAGGTGCCAAGGAAAAAAAACCTCCTTCTCTTTTTACACAGGTGTCATGGTTTTAGAGAAATGTCAAAATTACCATTGCCTCAGGAGAATCGAATGCACCTCTGAAGTGACCTTGGGAAACTCAAGTTTCCTCATAGCTTGGTTGGCAAAATGAATTTCTTGATGAGTCAAATGTTAACTAGACACAAAGATATTTCCAATGAGCAATCATGAACTAAATTTGGAGTTGCGGAAGGCATTCAAAAGTCAACTGCAAGAGCACTCTGCCTTGAGGCAGCCTCATTTGGTACATTTTGACCAGTCTTGGGAGATTTGATTTTTGATAGGGAAAATGAGCTCCAAATTGAAAAATTCCAGTTGTTTTGGAAAGTAGACTCAAAGACCTTTCCAACGAGCTATTGTGCACCCAATTTAGACACCAGGAAGGCCTCCAAAACGCATCTGAAAGTCGCACTACGCGTTGGGGGCGCGCTACGCGTTGGGAAGGTTTTCACATTGTAAATTTACAAGGGCGCTACGCGTTGGGCAGAGGGCGCTATGCGCTGAGTATTTTGCCCTAAAACTTACAGAAAACACCCAATACACTTCTCTCAGCTCCAACAAGTTACAAGTAAGCTCTTTCATGATTCTTTTGGTTATTTTTCGCAAAGTAAAGGTAAAGGAAATATGAAAAATATGCCATGAAATTGAAAACGAAAAACCCTAATGTTGGTGTGTAAATTGAAAGACTAAGCTTGCTAGGGTTTTCAAAGTGATATGTTGCCCAAGGTTTTCCCATTTTCATCCTCCTTTTTCCTCATGGGAGGACTTCATCTCTCGAGATTTCTTCACAGCGCCACCACCCCCTGAGGTTGTTCATGAGGAGGGAGGACCTTCACAGCAGTATGACATCCCTAAGCCCAGACATGTCAGTTCCCCTCCATTGGTCACATATCAGAGAGGCCACAGGGCCTTATTTGCATCAGCTCGGCGAGTATTTTCTCCACAGCAGGTGGAAGGGGTCTCGCCTTATTCATCATCACCGCGAGTGTTATCTCCACAGCAGGTGGAAGGGGCCTCACTTCCAACAGCAGCACAAGCATCAGAAAGGGGCAAGCAGCCCATGATTGAGGAAGGATTGTCAGGTGATCCAGATATTGACATCATTGATATTGAGGCTAGCTCCCCTACCTCAAAGCTCAAGGAGATCATCCGAGAGCAAAGGACCGAGAATGAGTCGCTGCACAAGAAATTACAGATGGTAAAATGGGTGATTAACTATTTAGAGCAGTGCAACAAACAGTTGGAGGATGAGCACGAGCTTTATGAGCAGCGGAAGATTCGTGAAGACAGGGAATTGGCCCGTAGGAGACCCGGTGATTTAACACCCATATATCGTGAATCCATGCTTATTCGGGTGAACACTCACTTGGAGAGGTTGTTGGCGAAAGCCAATAGAGACAAAGATATGCTCCGCCACATGAAGAATCATTATTGGGCTCGAATGCACGTATGTAAGGCAAAAATGAAGGTGCTCAAAGGACGGTTGGCCAAGGCACTAAAACGAAGAAAAAGGCTCGATGCCCTCCACATCTTGGCTGAGGGTTCCTTGAGGGAGCATGGTGCTAAATGACTTACCTTCTGCACAAATTTCAAAAAAAATTGAGCATTTTTGGTCATTTGTGAATTTTTTGGGCAAAAAACAGGTTTTCTTCCCCAACGTGTAGCGCGCCACGCGCGACCCTTTCGTTGGGGAGGTCCATTTCATGAAAACTCAGCATTTTTGGATTTTTCATTAAAAAATACACTTTCTTAGCAATTACCAAGAAATTTCACCAAGTTTTGAGCCTCCAGAAGGTCAAAAAACAAGCAAAAAATGACTTTCTGCCACCTTTTTGACACACAGGAAGCAGTCTT
>APFE031410993.1:58231-82736 GCA_000404065.3 Pinus taeda | reverse complement strand
GGACTTGGCATATAGGGACCAAGTTGAGCTTGTCATTCAACCGACAATGACAAGCTACAACGAGAGCACAAAATATACCAAGCCCAAAGGAGATTTGAGATAGCTGCAAATCTCTCCTCCCTAGACAATAATGCCTTTAGGCAAATGCACAAATAAAAGCAACTAGTTAGCAAATGTAAAATCAAATGAATGATAACATCAAACGACACAGGTATACCTCATCAACCAAAGCATGCACCACAAAAGAAGCCAGTAACCCCAAAGACTTTTATTTATTTATGTGAAAGCTGAGTACAAAATCCGGCAGAGTCTCCGCCAGCCCAATAGCTCGTTCTATCCTTCAATAAGAGCCCAAGGCTCATATAAATAGAGAAATGGGAGGAGATCCCAATGCCAAGAGACAATGACAAGTGTAACAAGTGACAATCCCAATGTAAAACGAATTTGTACAAGTGGCCCAGAGGACTGCTGTAGGTGTCCATCGAATATCTCTTTGAGCTGCTGTTTGATTTTATGAGGCTGCCATGTGTGAAGTATTGCTGTGTTAACTGCCTCTAAACTGCTGGTAGCTGCCACGTGAACTGCTGTATGGCTGCCTTTGAACTGCTGTGCATAACTGCCCACGTAAACAACTGTTCAAATCTGCGTATTGACTGGCTTCATTGCTGGAGATAACTGTTGATTGAACCACATTAACTGCTGCCTGCCCACGTAGATTACTCTGACTTGACTGCGTACGGACTGCTGTTTTAATTGCTTTGTATTGGCTGAGTGTGTATGTACGTTGACTGCCCACGTTAAAGATGTGCTGCCCACGTTAATAGCTGCCTGACCTGCCAACGTAAATGCTGGGACCTACGTGAATGCTGGGACTGCCTTTGCTGCGTATATACCTTTTGACTTGGCCAGCGTACGACTTTGCTGTTTTGGCATGAGTAATACGTATATTTTGGTGGGCTGAGGTGGGGTCCATACCCCACTCACTTACTTTATACTTTCAACCTTATAATATTTTCACATCAAAAATTAAATCAAAGTGAACTTCAAAAATTCCATTGCCTTATGAACTCAACGTGGTGCCTGTTTGACTTTGACTTGACTTTGACTTTCTTTGACTTTGAGTTGAAACTTTTTTGGTGGGTCCCACGTGCTTGCCACATCAACTCTGACTTCTCTGCATAATTTCCATGTCAAAATTTGACTTATTTTGACTTTGAAAAAATTTATAAATTTTTCCAATTATTCATTTTTTTGAATTTTTTCTTCATTTTTGCTACTGTTACTTGAAAAATCGACTTTTGAGGGACTCTGAGTCATTTTTAGACCCCCAAAGTAGGCTCTAGGAGAATGCTGGGCCTCTGAGGATGAATTTTGGTCATACGCCCCAGACATCTCCTAAGGCCACTTATTTATGCCTTTAGATAAAAAATAATTAAAAAATCCCGTTTTGCGGGAAATTTTTAACTATTAAAAAATCCTACTTAGACCTAGCCAAATTCCACGAAACTTTTTGTGTGATCTAGTATGATAATATACATCGACCCTAGACACTAAGATGTGTCAGGGGCTCAATCTTCAAACCGTCACCTCGGCTTTGGGGTAAAAATGAGTGAAAAAATCCAGAGAATTATCCGCCTCTGAAAAAGAAGGGATAATTAACCGGATAAAAAAAACACTCCAAGGTGTACTCGTTTGCTGATCGAGTCCCACATCCTAGGCCTGTTACAAATTCAAGAAACATCATACTAGCATCACTTATTACAATTCCCCGTAGGGTGTGGAATCTGGGTACAAAGAAGAAAGATGATGAGAAGATAGAAGGAGAGTTAAAAAACCCTGTTGACTGATGACATCTGATGGTACAAGTGTCCTCTGGATCATCCTTGGGCATGGAGTCTTCACCAAATCATCAGGTGCTACTCCAGTAGTCAACAGGGACTACCCCCCTTGACTTATCTAGGAGACAGTCTAAATGGAGTGATTAAGGATTAGAGTGGCAGCCCTTACTCTGAGCATTGTTGCGGTGCCTAAATACTTTGTGCGACAAGAAGGCTAATAATCTAATTGAGACACTTTTAAGTGGAATTTCCATAAATGATTTCTAGGTTATATAGAGCTCTTGTGTTTTAGCCTCTCCACAGAGTTTCGAGATTAGAACACCACTGATGCTACAAAAACTAACACTCCCTCTTAGTGAGGAAGGTATTCTAGCACTGCACTACTGCTACATTACCCTGTTTCTGCATCACCCTTTGTCACATTGCTGATGTATGGCCACTGTGACTACTTGCCACTGCCCACTAACAACTGTGCAACTTTGATGCTCCTATTGACATTGCTATGCTATTGCCAACTCTGCATTTTCACTGTAACTCCCTCTCAACTGTTGTTGCTGCTACTGTAACTACTGCAACTGAAAAGCATCCGAAATATTCTGTCCCCGCTACTGAAACGGGTTCTCCACTATACCCATATGTTCTCTGAAGTAGACAAACTTAACTCTCCCTAGAGCTTTTGTGAGTATATATGCAACCGACTCATGAGTGGGAACATACTGTAGTTGGACCGCTCCATGCTGCACACAATTTTTGATGAAATGACACTGAATATCTATGTGCTTCGACCTGTCATGAAACATTGGATTCTCACAGAGCTTGATGAAACTTGATTATCACAGTAGACATTGATCGCCTCCATCCATTACCTGAACAAGCTCACCAATAGCTTCCAAAGTCATATAGCTTTGCATGTAGCTGTGCTAGTAGCCATATACTCTGCCTTTGCAGAGCTCAGTGCTACTAACTTCTTCTTCTTGCTGCACCAAGAAACCATCCTTGATCCAATGCTAAAGCAGTACCCAAAGTTACTTTCCTGTCTACTGAATTACCTTCTCAGACTGCATCTATGAACCCACATAGTCTAACATCATCCCCTAAGGTATATTTCAACCAATACTCGATTGTGCCGCACACATACATCAAAATGTGTCTCACTGCTGCCTAATGTACTCTTTTTGGTTCCACCATAAACTGATTGAGAGTATGGACCGCGACGCAGAGATCTGGCATAGTGTTGATCAGATAGATGAGAGAATCGATGAGTTGTCTATACAAGGTGAGGTCAACATTCTTGTCATCTGACACATCTATCTTCTTCCAGTTGGTGATCATAGGCGTAGACATGGGTCTACAATCCTGCATTTTGAACCTCTTCAGAATATCTATAATGTTATCCACCACCTGTGGGTAGTGTATATAGGAGAAATGTTTTCTCCTAGATGGTCCTCAATCGATATCCAATAGCCCCTTGCAACTCCCAGATAGCTCGACATGCCATTTTCTCCACCACTTGAGCCAACCATGTGGTCCCTCGCCCATCTGTTATGAATGTATGTTTGAAGGTGGGCCTCTGAACCCCAAAGGTATGGTTTTTCATTGGTTTGGTTGAGTAATTTTGTTTACTTTTTATGGGCACTTTTGGGCATGATTTGGTGGGGGGATTCGGCAAAAAGAGTTGGTTAGGTCTATATTCTTGTTTCCACGGCTTGATTTCGTGGTTACCCTTGTATCCTATGTTGAAATTTCTAAGCCTATCCGTTAGAAATTAAATCTGTATTCTTCTGGTTTATTTCTTCTACTTGTTAAATTCGAACAAGTTATTTAAAACATATAAATAACGAAATAAACACAATATAGTCTCAACATCTATAGATCAACAGTTGAAAGAAAACAAACACAAAAGTGACACCATTATTTTTGGACAAGCGTCCTTGGAAAAACCCAATGCGGGAAAACCGGTGCAGATATCCTGAGGGTTTATTATTATGCAGTATTTCCTTGAGTACAACTAGGTGCCAAACTGGCTCACCCGACAGAGAAAAACAACTGGTAGTAATACCTCTCTATTCGGAAACAGGTATTAAGAAAACCTGTCCCACGAAACCCTCTCCAGCCACTCTGAAGCACTGCATCAGCCTCCTGCTGCTTTGCGTCAGCATCAAAATCCTCTGTGTCAGCCCTCTGAGGCATTGTGCAGCCTCTGGGACCCTCTGCATCACTCTTGCTGCCTTCTGCGTGGATGACACAGGTCCTCTTGCCTCTGCGTTGTCTCTGTCGGGCTCTACATGGCCTGCTCTGGTTGTTGCTTCTCGCTCTTTGCCTTTGCACTGGTTTCTCGGCACTATCTCTGCCTCTCTATCCAGTACTCACTGCCCCTCACTG
The DNA here is from genome assembly GCA_000404065.3 of Pinus taeda. Taxonomy (NCBI): domain Eukaryota; kingdom Viridiplantae; phylum Streptophyta; class Pinopsida; order Pinales; family Pinaceae; genus Pinus; species Pinus taeda. The sequence continues at coordinate 78,516 of APFE031410993.1, read as the reverse complement.
CTAATCGTTGATTCGACTTTGCTTAGCAACCCCGCTCTAGCAAATCGAATGACTGATCACTCTGGTATGTTCTCCAACTAGCCCTCAAGCCTTCTCTTATACTTTTCGTGTTGGTCCTTCAACAACCGAGATTAAATCTCTAATCAACGATTAAGATTAGATTTGGCTTGATCCATGACTTTTGGAACCTTCTAACCCAGTTTTATATTAATACCCATTGATATTTTATTTTTCCTAAGTTTAGATTTAGAAACTCCATTAAAAATATTAATTATTTTAATATCTCCCAAACCGGGTACAATCTGTCCAAACCATTTCTAGGTCTTGGAGATCTCATGTTCTTTAGCCTCTCCAACATTTTTCATGGCTAGAGCACATCCAATGTTACCCCAAATTAAAACTCCCTCTTAGCGATGATTGTGCTCTAGTAATGCTCCTCACTAAGCATTACTTTGATTATACGACACTGATACTTGTGCTGATGCTAGGCCTCCCTGCCCAACATCCTCTGCACTGCTACATCCTATACCGTTGCCCATGGCCATGCCATTGCCACTGTTGCATCCGTACGACAGCTCCCTCTACATCCATGCTGCTACTGGTCCATCCTCCCTACACTGCATCCCCCTCTCATCATGCTGCATCGTGCTACTTCATACTGCTGCTGCACTGGAACTCATTTACTGAGAAGTAAGTAATTGATCCTCCCAACTTCTGACATCCTTATCGGGCTAGAAACAGTCCATATGTTGAAGCTCTCTCTACCACTAATAAGTGCTCCCTCTATTGACATCTGCGTTGTTGCAACAACTCCTTGCATCTCGCATCGCTGCAAACCTCTTTGTGCCATCCTACACTGTTGCAACACTCTCTGTGCCTCTCGCATTGTTGCAACCTGCTAGCCTTGCACTACTCAGAGATTCCTGCACTGTAGCACTCTCTACCACTTCATCTGCATCTGTCTCTACCGACATCCGCTAGTCCTGCTACTCTCTCTTCGAGGCTCCCGTAGCAAGGTATAATCCAAAAGGATGGGTACCTTAAGGATTCTGCCTCTCATCACCCGTTGTCCACCTGACTACAGCTCGATGTCTCCCCACCTCTTCTCTAGATGTACATGAGCACTCATGGCACAATCGTCATCATCCTCAACCTCCTTCTCCGCCTTTGCTGGCGCTACCTTAGAGTCAGACACCTCTCCCTTAGACTTCTTCTTCAGACACTGGTTCACATAATGACCCAATTCCCCACAGTTGAAGCACTTAACCTTTGAGAGGTCCTTTTTCTTCCTCTTCTCCTGCTTTCCCACAGATGCCAGAGCTACATCCTCTTCCTCTTCCTTCTTGATCTGGACTCCTTTGTTGCTGCTTGCCGTCTAGCTCAACCGCCTGATCTCCTCTTGACGAAGAGCCGCTCACAATTCTTCCCAATCTGGAAGATCATCCCTACCCAGTATGCTTTAGACAAATGTCTCCCACTCCTCAGAGACTGCGTTAAGTGCGGTACTCACCAGCATCTCCTCAACCGGCGTGGCCTCTATGGAAGTCAGTTGGTCTCGGATCTCCTTCAACCAACCGAGGAAGTGATCTATCTGCTCCCCCTTTTGCATCTGGTATGACTGCAGCTGATTCTTAAGTAACATCTTCCTCTACACGAAAGTATGCTGGTAGAACTTCTTCAAGGCGTCCCACATTTCCTTTGCCGTCTCCTTCTCGGCAATATGTTGGACCACATGATCCTTGACCCCATCAAGGATGATGCATTTCGCCTTTAACCATTGCCTCGTACTTCTCATTATTAGCCGGGTCAACTGGGATCGCCATTGTTCTCAAGGCGAAGACCTTGATGCGATGTCTATCTAGAATGGACAGGGTCCTGGCCTTCCATAGCATAAAGTTGGATGCCCCGTCTAGCCTGTCCTAATCCCTTAGCCCATTCATGGCCATCTATCTACTCTTCTTTCGACGCCTCCAAGTCTCTCTACTTCCCTCCGAAAGTTCTCTCTTCGACTCTTGCTGAGTCTCTCTACTTCCTGCATGGAAGTTCTCTTCTAGACTCCCTCTAAGTCCCGATTTCCCTTCTAGAAATCCTCCTGCCAATCATCAAGTTGCACCTCTCCTATCTTCTGTGCACTTGCAACACTGAAACAAATTCTTTGGCTAGAAATCAACCTCGGTAGCAAGTCCCTCTTCCTTGGTTTTGCCCTATTAGGTACTGTTCTGCCCACAGTACCCCACTAGCTTCGCTCTTGCAAACTGCCCATAGCTTCCTATGCCCCAACAACTGAAGAACTAAGCCTCCAGGCTCTGTGCAATCCCGGAACTGGCAAAACAACTACCTCAGCCAACTGCGTCAACCCTCTTGGTCTCTGCATGAGCCTTTTTCTGCCCTCCTCAGCCTCTGCAATGGCCTCTCTCTGGCTCGGACTAATGACGTAGTCCCTCTGTGTCAACCCTTCTTCTGTCGCTTTCTACAAGGATCAACTTCTGTCACTCAGGACCGTTGATTCTGCTGTAAATTCTCTGCTTAGTTGATGCCTTCAGCGCTCCTGTGCTCTGCAACCACGCTCTAATACAATGTTGAAATTTCTAAGTCTATCCGTTAGAAATTTAATCTGTATTCTTCTGGTTTATCTCTTCTACTTGTTAAATTTGAACAAATAAGTTAATAATGAAATAAATACAATAGCGTCTCAACATCTAGAGATCAACAGCTGAAAGAAAATAAACACACAAGTGACACTGTTATTTTTGGACAAATGTCCCCGGAAAAATGCAATGCGGGAAAACCGATGCATTTATTATGAGGGTTTATTATTATGTAGTATTTCCTTGAGTACAACTGGGTGTCAAACTGGCTCAATCGACAGAGAAAAACAACCGAAAGTAATACCTCTATTCAGAAACAGGGATTTATAAAACTTGTCCCACGAAACCCTCTCCAGCCACTCTGTAGCACTGCGTAAGCCTCCTGCTGCTCTGTGTCAGCCTTATAACCCTTTGTGTCAACCCTCTGAGGCATTGCGCAGCCTCTGGGACCCACTACGTCACTCCTGCTGCCTTCTATGTGGATGACACAGGTCCGCTGGCCTCTGCGCTGCCTCTGTTGGGCTTTGCGTGGCTTGCTCTGGATGCTGCTTCTTGCTCTCTGCCTCTGCGCTGGTCTCTTGGCACTATCTCTGCCTCTCTGTCCAGTACTCATTGCCCCTCACTGTTGATCACTGATTCAACTTTGCTTAGCAACCCCGCTCTAGCAAATCAAATGACTGATCACTCTGGTGTGTTCTCCAACTGACCCTCAAGCCTCCTCTTATACTTTTCTTGTTGGTCCTTAAACGACCGAAATTAAATCTCTAATCAACGACTAAGATTAGATTTGGCTTGATCCATGACTTTTAGAGCGCTTTAACCGAGTTTTATATCGATACCCATTAATATCTTATTTTTCCGAAGTTTAGACTTAGGAACTCCATTAAAAATATGAATTATTTTAATATCTCCCAAACTGGTTACAATATATCAAAACCATTTCTGGGTCTTGGATATTTCATGTGCTTTATTCTCTCCATCAATTTTCATGGCTAGAGCACATTCGATGCTACACCAAATCAACATCATAGTCCCGTGGGATCTCCTTTATTGGCCATCAACTTTAAGAATGGTACTACATCAGAAACCCTGATTTTTGTTGTGTGGTCCTGTCTCCCGATACCACTTACATTACTCCCTTCCACTCATTTTAGCCCTATTCATCTCTTTTCCCCATCTGGGTCCACATGTGTCCATAGCCTCCACCTACCCTTATCCACACCTTGGGTTGAGCTTAGAACGATGCCTCGGAGGTTGATGCAGCTAAAAAGAAAAGAAAAGCCATAATTTGGCCACTCTCAATCGAAAATATACTACAAAATGCAAAAGATGGCTAGGACATAAAAATTTAGCACGTGGGCAAAAACCAAACATGAGCTATTCCCCTTCTCCATGGCCATCACCCTGGTTCCTATGGGCCCTAGATCAACCCCCTCTATCATTAAGAAACCCATGATTGTCCCAAACCCTGGTGGGCAATTAACCGCCCCACCTTAAGGGGGTATCCACTGCTACATATTACACATCATGCTCTCATCCCTTGGAGCCCCGAGCAATTATGAAGAAAAGTCAATAAAATGCAAAAGGCATATGAAGAAGGGTGAAAAAACAAAGGTTGGGGTAACTCATGTACAACAGTTTGCTCCCTCTTACACTCATATACCCAAGTGTGGGCTTCCCCTATTAAAGCTACCCTTGTGCCATGACATGTGGTCCTGATTTTCCCCTCATCCCCCCTCCATTCCATCACTATATCATTTGCCACCTGCCACTTGAGGAATGTAGCATGCACATATAACCCCCTTTAAAGGTTGAAACCCCCTAATAAGGTCCTTGAATAACCCCTTATTGAGCTTGGAGACACTTGTACATGCCAAAGGCCACTATGGAAGGGCATGCCATCATGAAGTGCCCTAACCATCCCATGACTTGTAAACTCTTTCACTTAATTACTCTAATGATTTTTTGTATCGGAGGGCAAGGGGATGCATTAGACCTTATGCAGTATTGCAGGTGGGTTTCCATTTGGGGCTTGGTCTCCCTATACGGGGTCCTAGCTCTCCAGAGGGCCACATTGGCACTTGTAGGGTGAGCATTGAGAGCCATGGGCATCTACCATAGTAGATATTACTTCATGGATTCCCAGCAACACTCATTGGTCGTTTGTGTTCCACCTTTTGGATGAGGTTGAAGCATTCGGTTCACAATGCCCAACCGGCTTCACACTTGCACCATACTCTTGGCAAATGTTCCAGGGTCCAGAGGATGTCTCCCGCTGCAAAGGGACAATTTTTACCATCATCCAAGCCCTTACAAATGGTCTACAGGCATTTTCGATCCACTTGGATACCCATGAGGATGTCCTTATGCCCCCACACCACACTTGGTAGCACCACAGGTTTTTTCTTGGAAAACAAGGGGCCAATCCCTTGTCCACTATGTTTAAAGTCCAGTTCTTCATCATGGCAACACTTGGACTTCATTAGGCCTCCTCAAAGGCCCAACGATTTTCTTTGTTCATCATTCGACCCTCTTGAGAGGATTCTTATTATGTTGTTGACCTATTTGGTGGGATTTTCACCAATCGTAAATTCTCCTCGACTCCATCTCCCACAAAGGACAAGGTACTAATCCTCCATTGGTGATCATTCTCAACGCTTATTCTTTTCACCTCCCTCTTTTTCTAGGCCTAGCCTACATAGGTCACCTAGGGCATTAATTATCTCATGTCTAACCATCCAAACACTTCGATTTTTGGTCCACATCTGCACTAAGGTTTGCTCTAGAGGTCCTCCAATTTTGAAGCAAATTCGACAATGGGATCTTGAGATATAGCAAGCCCTAGCTCAAGGACCATTTCTTGCCCTAGTTTTCCCTTGGCTAGTGTTCTCATTAGGATCATTGAATTAAAACCTCAAAGAAAATTTGTCCTTTGATCCCCTCCTCCTCCCTAAATAGGTCAAGCCCCTTGTTGGGTGATCAACTCCATACCCTTGACCTAATTTTGGGTCCACTTGGCCCCTGGTGGTCTCACAACTTGTTGATTCCAATTCCATAAAAATCACTTAGAAGCCAAGCATTCATATGGCCTTTTGAGACTAGGGGCTTCCTTAATAAAGCATACTCCCAAACCCTATCCTCAAAAGCCCTCTTAGCTCTTCCTATAGAGGCCATCAGCTTGCTTCTAAAGAAAACAACTCATTGAATTGAGTCTCTCTTGCGAATAGGCTTAGGAATCACTTCCTTATCTTATCATTGACTATATATATTATAGTGATTCCTCACATACTGGGACTCCTCCCATCAATGAAAGTTTGTAAAGAGCAGGGAGCCTTAGCTAAGGTGATAGTGGGCTATCGCTCCATTGTTGCTCTCGACCTAGTAATTGATCTATAGGAACACCTCCTAGGACCCCTGCTAGTTTGAGCGGTAACATTTTGACACTGTTGCAGGGGACACAAAACGTGTGTTTGTTCCCCATAGACATTATTGATATATTATTTGGTGACTCCATTGGAATGACAAAGCCCTAGTTATTCATTGTACTTTAAGGTCGATGTTTGTAGGGTGAAGCAAGCATTTTTTTAGGCATCTTTCAATTCACCCCGGCGAAGCCTAGATAATTTACATGTATGTCTCAATAGGATGTCTTTATTTGATGATTTTCTTGCTTTGGACATCACTAGCATCCATGGGAACCCTAACCATGTCTCAGGAAGGATGGTACGTGGGGTGCCCATATTTGATGGTGATCCACACTCCGCAATTGATCACGTGGAAAGATTTATTGTGCATGCTTAAAAGGAAAAAGTGGTCCACTAGGATGTCCTTATACTATTGTTCATGAGCTATCTCCATGGTCATAACTCATGGTTGCATAATCACAAACCTAGGAGCATCTCATCTATTGAGGAGTTCGTTGATGGCTTTCTTAGTCATTTTGAAGTATGCCCCACATTAAGCATTCAAGAGGAAGCCTTCATCAAGCATAATCAAAACCTTGAAAATCTAAGTGATGACTGGGAAGTCAAGTCCTCCTTGGGTCCACTTGATGAAAGCAATGATTTTGAGAACACGTGTTGGGGAGGATGAATATAGAAAGTCAAGTCGCGGCTGACCTTACCTTTCTCAAGGATACTACTCCTGATGGCTCTTCTTTTGAGAACCTTGGGGAAGGTAATCCCATTAGCCCCTTGGATGTTGACATTTGAGATTATTTTTATATTAAAAAGGAGAAATGGGAAATTATTGGTCCTCAATTCAATTGTGCTCCCATTTATGATACTGACAGATAGGATGAGGTTGGGATTAGTCTTCCCTTTATTTATGATGACATATTCATTGATACTCTTGGGAAGGAGGATCATTATTTTCCCTTGCATGAAAGAGGGTAGTTGGAAATAATTGATTCTCCTTTTTGGGAAGACCCTATCTTTGATACTAATGATGAGGTCCTTGCTCCTCCCTGCCTCCCTTGTGATTTTGGGAGTATATCCAAATCACTTGAGCCTTTAAAATATGATTTCTTAGGAAAAAAAAAACCCATTGAATACAATACCTCATCTTTCCCATCGTCTTTCTTTCTTGTTCATCATTTTGAGTCATCCACAAGTGATTCCCTCACTCCTTGTCATATGATCACAAGTGACCATTAGGCCTTTCATCCTTCTGAGAATAGTGTCAAGGAAGAGCCCCTCATTTAATATACTTTATCTCCTTGGACACACCCTCATGATTATTATCACTCCATGATCTCCCCTCTCCAATGTGACCATCACCTTGAACAACCTATTTGTTGCACTCCTTCCTTCCCTCACCCTTTGTTCCCCTCCCATCATGACATTGTGGCATCCACAAAGCATAATATTATGAGCAATGGTTGCAATAGGGATTTCTTGAGAGTGATCTTCATTCCACTATTGTGTACTTAGAGGGAAAGCCTCACACTTCTAGATCGAATTCTTTTCCTTCTCCTAGGACTTCTTTTTACCTCAAGTGGAGACCCTATTTTCCCACCTCCCAACCGCCTAATTCTCTATGTGATTGGGTCTGCATTCGCTTTGGGATTTGTTACATGAGTAATCATACTGGCAGGCATGTGTATTGATATGATGATATGTTGGTTGCACTGGCTTTATGATTACACTTAGTATCAGCCTTGCTATATGCATGTTAGGGTAGGATGCATTGCATGCTAATTTTCGCATTAGAACTAACATCAAATGATATTTTCATGATAAATTAGTTGCATCTAGATTAAAATGCACTTTAATTTCTTATTGATTTTTTTGACCTAATACGAAGCATGGGTGATCATAAGACACCACAAAAACATGTTGTCCCATGTGCTTGGTCTTTGATATGTGTAGGTAACAGGTCTACGGTACCAAGAGATTGTTGGTGTTCTCGTGACCTCTCGTTCGAGCAACTTTGCACACTTCCCAAGAGATCATGTCCCAGTTGGAGCCAGATGTTACCCACCACCTGTGGGTAGTGTATATAGAAGAATTTTTTTCTCCTAGGTGGTCCTCAGCTAGCAGCCAGTAGACCCTTGCAGCCCCTAGATAGCTCGATGTGCCATTTTTCTCTCCCAACTGAGCCAACCATATGATCCCTCGCCCATCTGTTATGAATGTAAATTTGATGGTGGGCCTCCCTATTGATTTGGGGTAGCATTAGATGTGTTATAGCCATGAAAATTGGTGGAGAGGCTAAAGCACATGAGATCTCCAAGACCTAAAAATGGTTTGGGGAAATTCTGCCCAGTGAAGGAGATATTAAAATAATTAATATTTTTAATGGGTTCCTAAGTCTAAACTTAGGAAACTAAAAATATTAATGGGTATGAATATAAAACTGGGTTAGAAAGTTCTAAATAACATGGATCATGTAGTATACCTAGGGGGGATAGTATGGAGTAAAGAGGTAGGTACCCAAGGGAATAATGTAATAATAGAATGGGCCATAGTAATAAATAAAGTGGTTAACCTGTATCATGTAAGGGACCACAAGTAGTTAGCAATAATGTAATAAGCCCATTGTATTAGATAGATGGTATCAAGGGAACCATGGTAATGACCCATGCTATTGTATGCATGAGGCCTCTACAGAGGCTAGAGACCCCTCATTGAGAGATGTCAAGGAATATTGTATGAACAGGGATATGGCTTGTGGAGTGTTCTCCTTCCTTAAGGAGTGATTGTATGGTGTTGCCATACCATAAGGGTTTGATCAATAAAGAAGCATTTATCTATTTCTATCTTATTATTTCTGGGTATATTTATATTTTCATATATTTCCGGGTCAGATCTATAACAAGTGGTATCAGAGCACTTTCTTGGGCAAAGCAGAATTTTTATTTTTATTTTTTGCAAGAACTTTTTGGGGCGGTGAGTTTGCAGATCAGATCTGTACGTTTTGGTGCAAAATTTGCGGAATCTAATTGCAGATCTAGGTTGTTTTCGAAAAAATACCCAATTTGAAAAAAAAAATTGACCAAATTAGAGTATGGATGAGGGAGTTATCCCTGATTTAAAAATCAGCAGTGTTGCGGACATTTTTCGGGGCGATGAGTTTGCAGGTCAGATTTGTACGTTCTAGTGAAAAATTTGCAAAATCTAATTGCAGATCTGGGTTCTTTGCAAAAAAATATTCAATTTCAAAAAAACAATCAATCGAATAGGAGTTCGGATGAGGGAGATATTGCTGATTTAAAATCAGCATTTTTTTCAGAAATTTTTGTGACGGTGGGACAGTTGCAGCGCGATTTTGAAATTCCAGTACGTAGATCAGGATTTCTATCACATGGGAAGATGTAGAATGGTTGTTCCATTTCCGAAAATAGGGCATAATAGGGATTTTGAGCAATATTGATTGAATTATTGCCATTTCAAATTTTCGCCAAGTGATTTTCATGGATTCTATCAAGGTTCTATATTTTATAGGAAAAGATAATGGTCCTACTATTGAACAATTCATAGAAAGACAAAAGTCATTATGGGAAAAAAAAGTGGAAAGGTTTAATATCGCTTAGTATGAAAGATGAGGCTGCCAAATGGTTTAGATCAGTTGAGAGCGAGAAGTTGTACAACCTTTCAGATGAAGAATTTGAAAAAGTCTTTTTAGACAAATGGTTTCATGCTAGAAAACAGGAGAATGAGACATGTAAGGGGTTATTTTCTACTGGTATCTCCTTACTGCAGGTTCATGGATGTATTCAGAAGGAGAAGATCATTGTGTCTATAAATCCTAACTGCAATCATAATTTTATCAATGTTAATTTGGTAAAAAAATTGCAAGTTCCAACAAAACACATTGAAAACACATAGGTTGATAATGAAGATGTTCAAGTTTATAAAGATTTGAAGCTTTCTATAGATAAGTATGTGTTGCATTGTGATTTTTATACTTCAAATATGGATAACATGGATGTTGTTTTGGGATATCCTTGGATGGAATCTGTGGGTACTGTCAATATTAATGTGCAGAAAAAATTCATGAAACGCTGGTATAAAAAGAAGAAAATTACATTGCAGGATATTTCTATTAAGACCCAAGCAGAGACTATGGAGGCAGAAGCACAAAGCTCTAATAACATTGACACATCAGATGATGAGCCTTTAATGGTCAACAACCAAACACAAACATCAAACCAAGTACCAGAAAAACAGGGAGAATCCAAAGAGGCTGAAGCAGAAAATGTTACAGGTATTGATACATCAAATGAGGAATCCGTGGTTGAAGTAATATTGGAAGATAAGTAACAAAATCAGGTGCCACAACATGTACCAGGTACCAATCAGGCTCCATTAGGTGGTGAATTAAAGAAAGATACACCATTGGTTAAAACTTCAGCATATCACCACCCACATCACCCCGCAAGAAAACAACCAACACAATGGCAACAAATTAGCCACAAGGACAACAACCCCCGCATGACAGATAGAGAGGGCGACGATCCACCTACTACAAATCAACAAAGAAGAGTCGCCAGGGTCAACTTCCATCTCAAGCGAGTGAGGCACCAACTAGATCGAGAGTTCACCTTTTTCTTGGATGGCTAGATGCACGTGCATGGTACCAATGGACTACTCTTTTGAGTAGATCTTATTATTTGTGTTCTTCTTATGTTTTGGGGACAAAACATGTTTAAGGGGGGTGGAATGTAGTATACCTAGGGGGGATAGTATGGGGTATAAAGGGAGGTACCCAAGGGAATAATGTAATAATGGGATGGGCCATAGTAATAAATAAAGTGGTTAACCCGTATCATGTAAAGGACCACAAGTAGTTAGCAATAATGTAATAAGCCCATTGTATTAGATAGATGGTATTGAGGGAACCATGGTAATGACCCATGGTATTATATGTATGAGACCTATATAGAGGCTAGAGACTCCCCATTGAAAGATGTCAAAGAATATTGTATGAACAAGCATATGGCTTGTGGAGTGTTCTCCTTCCTTAAGGAGTGATTGTATGGTGTTGCCCTACCATAAGGGTTTAATCAATAAAGAAGCATTTATCTATTTCTATCTTATTATTTCTGGATATATTTATATTTTCATATATTTCTGGATCAAACCTATAACAAATCAAGGCAAATCTAATCTTAGTCGTTGATTAGAGATGTAATCTCGACCGTTGAAAACTCAACATAAAAAGTATAAGAGGAGGCTTGAGGGTCATTCAGAGATACACTAGAGTGATCAGTTAGTTTGATTTTCTAGAGCGGGGTTTGCTAACAGAAATCAAGCCAATGATTAGTTGCAGCGAGGGGCAATGAGTGCAGAGATAGAGAGGCAGAGATAGTGCCGGAAGATCAACGCAGTGACTAAAGAGGTTGACACAGAGGCAGCAGGAGCCATGTAGAGGCAGCTAAAGACCGCACAGAGGCTGAGAGGTCTTGTGTGGGTGACGCAGAAAGCCAAAGAGCTAACGCAGAGAAGCACAAGGCTGACGCAGAGGGTTCAGGAGATGATCTGAAGCTAGTAGGGTTGACGCAGAGCCAAGAGGAAGCGCCAGAAGGATTTTCGTGGGCAGACTAGCGCTGAGAGGTTGAATATCTGTCTTCAAGAAGAGGTATTATTGCTGTGTAACAATCTCTGTTAGGTGAGCCATTTCTGGCACCCTAGTTGTACTCAAGAATCTGCATAATAATAAAACCCTAAGAACTGCTGCACCAATTTTCCCGCATTGGGTTTTTCCAAGGATGATTGTCCAAAAATAACGATGTCCCTTGTGTGTTTGTCTCAGTATTTTAGTTGTTGATCTGTATATGAGTTAAGGCTGCATTTGTATTTATTTTCAGTATCTATATTTATAAATAACTTGTTAATGGAATAAACAAGTAGGAGAAATAAACTAAATAATGCAGTAGGGATTTCTAACGTGTCAGACTTAGAAATTTCAACACTCCCGACCCCAAAGGTATGGCATTTCATTGGTTTGATCGAGTAATTTTGTTTACTTTATATGGGCACTTTTGGGATGGATTGGTGGGGGGATTCGACGGAAAGAGTGGGTTAGGTCTATATGCTTATCTCCACTACCCGATTTCGTGGTTACCCTTGTATCCTAGTCCTGTGGGATCGCCTTTACTAGCCATTAGCTTTAGGAATGGCACTACATGGGAAATCCCAATTTTGGTTGCGTGGTCCCGTTTCCCGATACCACCTACATTACTCCCCTTCCACTCATTTTAGCCCCCATTCATCTCTTTCCCCATTCGAGTCCACATGTGTCCACTGGGTGCACATAGGGTTAGCCTCCTCCCCTTGTCCACACCTTTGGTCGGGCTTGGAATGATGCCCCGAAGGTTGATGTAGTTAAAAATAAAAGAAAAAGCATAATTTGGCCATTTTCAATAGGAAATGTACCACAAAATGCAAAAGATGGTCGGGACATAAAAATTTAGCATATGAACAAAAGCCAAACATGAGCTCTACCCCTTCTCCATGGCCATCACCCTAGTTCCTCTGGGTCCTAGATCAACCCCATCTATCATTAAGGAACCCATGATTGTCTCAACCCCTGGTGGATGATGAACCAACCCACCTTAAGAGAGTATCCACTGCTACATATTACACATCATGTTCTCATCCCCTAGAGCCCCCCTAGAGCCCCGAGCAGTTATGAAGAAAAGTAAATACATGGCAAAAGATATATGAAGAAGGGTGAAAAAACAAAGGCCGCGGTAACTCATGTACCACGATTTTCTCCCTCCTACACTCATATACCCAAGTGTGAGTTTCCCCTATTATAGCTACCCTTGTGCCATGACATGTGGTCCTAATTTTCCCCTCAACCCCACTCTTTCCATTACTATATCATTTGCCACCTGCCACTTGAGGAATGTAGCATAGACCTGTAACCCCCTTTAAAGGTTGAAACCACCTAATAGAGTCGTTGATTAACTCTTTATTGAGTTTGGAGACACTTGTACATGCCAAAGACCACTATGGAAGGGCATGCCACCATGAAGTGCCCTATTGATACTATGACTTGTATGCTCTTTTACTTGATTACTATATTGTTTTTTTGTATTGGAGGGAAAGGGGGTGCATTGGATCTTATGCAGGATTGCAGGTGGTTTCCATTTGGAGCTTGGCCTCCCTATACGAGGTCCTAGCTCTCCAGAGGGCCACATTGGCACTTGTAGGGTGAGGGTTGAGAGCCATGGGCCTCCACCATAGCAGATATTACTTCATGGATCCCCATTAGTGCACATTGTTTGCTCGTGTTCCACCTTTTGGATGAGGATGATGCACCTGGTTCATTGTGCCCAACTGACTCCACATTTGCACCATACACTTGGTAGATGTTCCAAGGTCCAAAGGATGTCTCCCGCTATAGAGGGAGGGATTTTATCATCATCCTAGCCCTAATATATGGTTTACATGAATTTTTGATTTACTTGGAGACCCATGAAGATGTCCTTGTGCCCCCACACAACACTTGGGAGCACCACATGTTTTTGCTTGGGAAACAAGGGGCCAACCCCTTGTCCACTATGTTTGGAGTCTAGTTTTTCATCATGACATCCCTTGGACTTCATTAGGCCTCCTCAAAGGCCCAACGATTCACTTTGTTCATCATTTGACACTCTTGAGAAGCTTTTTACTATGTTGTTGAGCTATTTGGTGGGTTTGTCACCAAAAGTATTGTTATTATGCACATTATTTTATTTTAGGGGCTCAATTAGGCCAATTTAGCTAAATTAAATTCATTAGAGTGTATAAATAGAAGTGAAATGATTCAATTAGATCATCATTACTTGGATTCGGTTATCTTCTCTTATGAGATTTTTGCTACCCTTCTTGGAGGACGAGTTTGGATGAATGGATGAATTTTGATGTTTGGATTTCTTTCATTTTGTCTTGGAGTTTCACTATTGGCATATGTTGAAGTGCTCTTTTATTGCTATTCTTGTTATTTACCTTTGTCACATGCATGTTGCTGGGATTTTCGCTATACTAGGCTGAAATTTACTGCTTTTCTTATGCGAAATTGTGGAAATTTGATCTTTTATAGCGTTGTATCATGTCATGGGCCATGTATGAATGGGTGAATGTTCCTAGAGATAATTTATGTTAGATACATCTTGATAAGTTATCATTTATTGCAAACCGAAGTATAAAGTCCTTGTAGCAGTTGTTCTCATGCTCTAAATGCCATGCGAAGTTGTTGAAGGACTCCTTGATTGGGTGAATTCTTCCCAAACCATAAATTCTCCTTGCCTCCATCTCCCCCAAAGGACAAGGCACTAATCCTCCATTGGTGATCATTTTCAATGCTTATTCTTTTCACCTCCCTCTTTTTCTAGGCCTAGCTTACATAGGCTATCTAGGGCATCAATTATATCGCAATCTAACCATCTAAACGCTTCAATTTTTGGTCCACAATTGCACTCAGGTTTTCTCTAGAGGCTCGCCAAATTTGAAGCAAATTTGATGGTGGGATCTCGAGATATAGCAAGCCCTAGATCAAGGACCATTTCTTGCCCTAATTTTCCCTTGTCTAGTGTCTTCATTAGGATCATTGAATTCAAATCTCAAAGAAAATCTGTCCTTTGATCCTCTCCTCCTCCCTAATTAGGTCAAGCCCCTCGTTGGGTGATCAACTCCATACCCTTGATCTAATTTTGGGTCCACTTGGCCCCTGTTTGTCTTGCAACTTGTTGATTCCAATTCCATAAAGATCACTTAGAATCCAAGTGCTCATAAGGACTTTTGAGGCTAGGGGCTTCCTTAACAAAGCATACTCGCAAACCTTATCCTCAAAAAGAGAGCCCATCACCTTGCCTCTAAAGCAAGGAACCCATTTAATGTTAGATGATCCAAAAATACTTTTTTATCATAGGTTATAAAATTAGAATAAAATAATTATTAATTTAAGATATTAAATTAAAAATTATTATTCTAGAATGTTTAGTTATTTAATGGAGACTTTTAGAATTAGCATATTGTTGTAACTAGATATGACTCTTCAAATGTGTCGTATCTTAGGCTCTATTTTAGGAGATTAGTTAGCTAGTTGGTTTGAATAGAATTTAATGTAAATGGACACTTGTTATTCAATAAGTGATCCATAATTAGAAGTAGTTAGGACATGGAGCTTATAAATAGCTCATTGCAAGAGTGTTTGTGTGAGTTTGGGTGTAAGCTCTTGCAAATTCAATTATATAATTGTTTTTCTGATTAATAAAATCATGTGTCTGAGGACACTTCTGTTTCAATACATCTTTCACGATTTTTCATCTTCCTTCATTATCTTTTGTCATCTTTCAAGATCTTTTGTCTTCTTTCGTGATATTTCGTGGTATTTCATGATATTTCATGATATTTCTTTATCTTTTATGATATTTTGCGTTGTTTTGCGATTTTTCATCATCTTTCATTATCTTTTTCGATCTTTCATGATCTTTTGTCATCTTTTAGGATGTTTCATGATCTCTTGCAATCTTTCGTGATATTTATTGATTTTTCTTTATCTTTCACAATATTTTGTCATCTTTTAAGATGTTTCATGGTATTTCACAATCTTTTGTGAGTTTTTGTCATATTTTACGATGTTTCACGATCTTTCTTTGACTTTCATGATATTTTGCAATATTTCTTCATCTTTTGCGATCTTTCATGGTCTTTTGTAACTTTTCATGATCCGTAATCATATTTTGCGATCTTTTATGGTATTTCACAATCTTTCATCATATTTTGTGGTTTTTCTTCATCTTTCGTGATTTTTATTCATCTTTCATGATCTTTCAACATATCTTGTCATCTTTCGTGATCTTTCGTTATATTTCGCGGTATTTCACAATCTTTCATGATACTTCTTCATATTTTGTGATATTTTGCATTCTTTTTGTAAATTTTCATCATCTTTTATGATCTTTCATGATTTTTGGACATCTTTTAGGATCTTTCATGATGTTTCATGATATCTCATGATGTTTTTTCGTCTTTTGTGATTTTTCATCATCTTTCGCGGTCTTTCGTCATCTTTCTTGATCTTTTTTCATCTTTCATGATTTTTTGCGATCTTTCATGATCTTTCATCATCTTTTAGGATGTTTCACAATGTTTCTTCATAAGTTTCATGATTTTTCATCCCCTTTCACATTATTTTTTCATCTTTTGTGATCTTTGGTATTTCGTGATCTTTCTTCATCATTCATGATATTTTGTAGTCTTTCATCATCTTTCCTGATCTTTTAGGATGTTTCACATTATTTTGTCATCTTTTGTGATATTTCATCATCTTTCATGATCTTTCTTCATATTTTGTGATCGTTCAAGGTGTTTCAGGATCTTTTGCGAAGTTTCTTGATCTTTTGTCATATTTCACAGTCTTTCGTGATATTTCATCATATTTTGTCATCTTTCGTGATATTTTTAGGTTGTTCATGATCTGTCATGATTTTTCATGATATTTTGCTGTCTTTTGCAATATTTTGCGAGCTTTCAAGATTTTTCGCCATCTTTAGTCATCTTTCATGATATTTTGTGATATTTCATGATTTTATGTCATCTTTTATCATGTTTCGTGATCTTTTGCATATTTCGTGACTTTTTTTCATATTTCTTCATCTTTTTGTAATCTTTCGTCATCTTTGTCGATCTTTTGTGATCTTTCACGATCTTTCATAATCTTTTGTGATTTTTTAGGATCACTATTGATTTTTCAAGATTTTTCGTCATCTTTCATATTATTTTTTCATCTTTTGTGATCTTTGGTATTTCGTGATCTTTCTTCATCATTCATGATATTTTGTAGTCTTTCATCATCTTTCCTGTTCTTTTAGGATGTTTCACATTATTTTGTCATCTTTTGTGATATTTCATCATCTTTCATGATCTTTCTTCATATTTTGTGATCGTTCAAGGTGTTTCAGGATCTTTTGCGAAGTTTCTTTATCTTTTGTCATATTTCACAGTCTTTCGTGATATTTCATCATATTTTGTCATCTTTCGTGATATTTTTAGGTTGTTCATGATCTGTCATGATTTTTCATGATGTTTTGCTGTCTTTTGCAATATTTTGCAATCTTTCATGATTTTTCGCCATCTTTAGTCATCTTTCATGATATTTTGTGATATTTCATGATTTATGTCATCTTTTATCATGTTTCGTGATCTTTTGCATATTTCGTGACTTTTTTTCATATTTCTTCATCTTTTGTAATCTTTCGTCATCTTTGTCGATCTTTTGTGATCTTTCACGATCTTTCATAATCTTTTGTGATTTTTTAGGATCATAGTGATTTTTCAAGATTTTTCGTCATCTTTCATCATCTTTCATGATTTTCTATCATCTTCACATTTTTTCTTCATTTTTCACAATCTTTCATCATCTTTCGTGATCCTCTGTCATCTTTCATGATTTTTCGTCATCTTTCTTCATTTTTCAATATCTTTTGTCATCTTCCGTGGTCTTTTGTGATATTTCATGATATTTCTTAATTTTTTGTGATATTTTACGTTCTTTTGTGATTTTTTGTCATCTTTCATCATCTTTTGTGATCTTTCATAATATTTTACAACTTTCGATGACCTTTCGTGATCTTTCACGATGTTTCATCATCTTTCATCATTTTTCGTCATTTTCCGCAATATTTCATCATCTTTCAAGATTTTTCATCATCTTTTAGGATGTTTCATGGTCTTTCACAATTTTTCGTGAGCTTTCGTCATATTTTAGGATGTTTCACAGCGTTTTGTAGTCTTTCTTCATCTTCCATGATCTTTCTTCGTCTTTTGCGATCTTTCATGGTATTTCGTCATTTTTCATGATATTTTTTTTATCTTTTATGGCCTTTCATGATCTTTCGTCATCTTTCAGATCCTTCATGATCACGATGTTTTGTCCTCTTTCATGATTTTTGGTCATCCTTCGTCACCTTTCAAGATCTTCTATCACATTTTGTGATCTATTGAAATATTTCATGATCTTTCATCATATTTTAAGATGTTTCATGATCTTTTGTGATCTTTAACGATGTTTCTTCATAAGTTTATGATTTTTCGTCATCTTTCACATTATTTCATCATCTTTTGCGATCTTTCATGATTTTTCGTTATCTTTTGTCACGTTTCATGACCTTTTGCAATCTTTCGTGACCTTTCGTCATCTTTTGTAATCTTTTGTCATGTTTCCCGATCTTTCAACATATTTCGTGATTTTTTTGGACCATTTGTCATATTTCATGGTCTTTCAAGATCTTTCGTGATTTTCTGTCATCTTTCACACTCTTTCATCATCTTTCGTGCTTTTCCATCATCTTTCATAATTTTTCGTCATTTTTCACGATCTTTCGTCATCTTTTGTTATCTTTCATGATCTTTTGATATCTTTCATGATATTTCTTCATGTTTTGTGATATGTTTCGTTCTTTTGTGGTTTTTAGTTATCTTTCATAATCTTTTGCAATGTTTCATGATCTTTATCATCTTTTAGGATGTTTCATGTTCTTTCACAATCTTTTGTGATCTTTTATGATCTTTCGTCATCTTTTGTGATTTTTCATCATCTTTCGCAATATTTCATGATCTTTGAAGATATTTCATCGCCGTTTAGGATGTTTATGGTTTTTCACAATGTTTCACGAGTTTTTGTCATAATTTAGAATGTTTCATAGTTTTTTGTCATCTTTTGCGATCTTTCATAATCTTTCTACATCTTTCACGATGTTTGTTATCTTTCATCATCTTTTCCAATCTTTCTTGGTCTTTTGTCACTTTTCATGATACTTCATCATCTTTTGCGATCTTTTATGGTCTTTCATGATCTTTCGTGATCTTTTGCAATATTTCGTTAATTTTCGCTATCTTTCGTCATCTTATGTCATCTTTCTCGATCTTTCGTCATCTTTCACAATCTTTCAACATCTTTCACAATCTTTCAAAATCTTTGGTGATTTTTTAGGATCATTCACGATCTTTTGTGATCTTTTGTCATCTTTTGTGATCTTTCATCATCTTTCATGATTTTTTGTCATCTTTCATGATTTTTCGTCATCTTTCACAATCTTTTGTCATCTTTCGCGCTCCCCGTCATCTTTCACGATTTTTCATCTTCTTTCATGATCTTTTGTCATCTTTCAAGATCTTTTGTCTTCTTTCGTGATATTTCGTGGTATTTCATGATATTTCATGATATTTCTTTATCTTTTATGATATTTGCGTTGTTTTGCGATTTTTCATCATCTTTCATTATCTTTTGCGATCTTTCATGATCTTTTGTCATCTTTTAGGATGTTTCATGATCTCTTGCAATCTTTCGTGATATTCATTGATTTTTCTTTATCTTTCACAATATTTTGTCATCTTTTAAGATGTTTCATGGTATTTCACAATCTTTTGTGAGTTTTTGTCATATTTTACGATGTTTCACGGTCTTTCTTTAACTTTCATGATATTTTGGAATATTTCTTCATCTTTTGCGATCTTTCATGGTCTTTTGTAACTTTTCATGATCCGTAATCATATTTTGCGATCTTTTATGGTATTTCACAATCTTTCATCATATTTTGTGGTTTTTCTTCATCTTTCGTGATTTTTATTCATCTTTCATGATCTTTCAACATATCTTGTCATCTTTCGTGATCTTTCGTTATATTTCGCGGTATTTCACAATCTTTCATGATACTTCTTCATATTTTGTGATATTTTGCATTCTTTTGTAAATTTTCATCATCTTTTATGATCTTTCATGATTTTTGGACATCTTTTAGGATCTTTCATGATGTTTCATGATATCTCATGATGTTTTTTCATCTTTTGTGATTTTTCATCATCTTTCGCGGTCTTTCGTCATCTTTCTTGATCTTTTTTCATCTTTCATGATTTTTTGCGATCTTTCATGATCTTTCATCATCTTTTAGGATGTTTCACAATGTTTCTTCATAAGTTTCATGATTTTTCATCCCCTTTCACATTATTTTTTCATCTTTTGTGATCTTTGGTATTTCGTGATCTTTATTCATCATTCATGATATTTTGTAGTCTTTCATCATCTTTCCTGATCTTTTAGGATGTTTCACATTATTTTGTCATCTTTTGTGATATTTCATCATCTTTCATGAACTTTCTTCATATTTTGTGATCGTTCAAGGTGTTTCAGGATCTTTTGCGACTTGATCTTTTGTCATGATCTTTCAACATATCTTGTCATCTTTCGTGATCTTTCGTTATATTT
>APFE031410993.1:20020-51694 GCA_000404065.3 Pinus taeda | reverse complement strand
GTTGTTCGGGTGTAAGCTCTTGCAAATCAATTATGTAATTATTTTTTTCTGATTAATAAAATTATGTGTTTGAGGACATTTCTGCCATTATTTAATTGAGTCTCTCTTACGGATAGGCTTAGGAATCACTTCCTTATCTTATCATTGACTATATATATTCTAGTGATTCCTCACATATCGAGACTCCTCCCATCGGTGAAAGTCCTCAAAGAGTAGGGAGCCTTAACTAAGGTGATAGTGGGCTATCGCTTTATTACTGCCCTCGACCTAGTAGTTGCTCTATAGGATCCCCTCCTAGGATCCCTGCTAGTTTGAGTGGTAACATATAACATATCTCCCTTGACCAAGGAAGAATCTCCCTATCCTTCTACCACACTTCCAATCCTAGGAAATAATGCATCAACCCCAAGTTCTTCATATCAAACTCTACTGCTAGGTTCCTCTTGCAATCTTCTATGAGCCTTGATGATCTTGTCAAGAAGAGATCATACACATATAAAACTAGGATGAGTGGCTCACCCTCTACCATTAGGTAGTGAAGGTTGGGATCTGCGTCGTTCTCGTTGAATCCCATCTACTGCAAGTAGCTACCAATCCGACCATACCACACCCTAGGAGCTTGCTTGAGCCCGTATAGAGCTTTCTTTAGCCTGCAAACATGTGTGTGCCTATCATGACTCTCAAAGCCCTCTGACTGTTATATGTACACCTCCTCCTCTATCACCTCGTTCAATAATGTTGTTTTGACGTCCATTTGGTGAATATGCCACCCCATCTGAGCTACTAGGGATATAACTAACTAGATAGAAGTGTGTCTGGCAACTGGGGCGAAGGTCTCCTCAACCTACAACTGACTTGTCCTCAGGCCTCAACAACACCTCTTAAACATCATTTGTCTTGATAGAGTTGTACTCCTCTACCCTGGCATCTACCCACGCCTGATGCTATGTGACTTCCTGAAAGTTCGAAGGTTCTGCAACCCCAGCCACCAACGCTTGGTACCTACCATGTTGTCTTCTCTCTCTCTTGTATGTTCTAGGAGCTGTAACAAACTCCTCCACATCTCTCAATGTATGGTGAACTTCTCTGTTGGTTCAACCACTAGTGGTGGGAGGTTCAACCAACTCATCCTCATCTTGCCTTTATTGCTCTGTCTCCTGTGATCTCACTAGATCCCTTGAACATGAGGAAATTCTAGTACTGATCACTATACTAGATCTCTGTGACTGTCCCATTGGCTGCCCCTGTGGTTTTCCTTGCTGTTGGACGAATGGAGCTTTAGTTGGCTGATTCTGATCACCTACAAGAATCTCATGAGATATCTTGAAAGCTCGATCTTCCATGAACTTTATGTCCCTTCTCACTACAATCTTCCTATTGCTAGGAATGTACATCTTTTATGCCTTTGAATTATTGTTATAACCAACGAGGAACCCCTTCTCTGCAGTCTGATCCAATTTGGTGTGCTTCTCATCTGGCACATGGCAATAAGCAATGCTACCAACGATCCTAAAGTGACTAACTTTTGGCTTCTTCCCTGTGAAGACTCCTTCTGGCATTTTCTTCCTCAATGCTCTACAGAGAATCTTGTTCTAAATATACGCTGTTGTATTACATGCCTTTGCCCATATAAACCTAGGCAAATCCTAGTCATATAACATTGCTTTTGCAGCCCCAACTATAGTTTTGTTTTTCCGCTCCACTACCCCATTCTGTTGTGGATTGTATGGAGTTGTACATTCTCTTTTGATGCCTTCCTTTGCACAAAAATCTTTGAAGTCGTTATCAATATACTCTCCACCATTATCTAAGCGAAGCTCCTTGATCTTCTTCCTTGTCGCATTCTCCATGATAGCCTTAAACTCCATGAAACAATCCAAGACCTCATGTTTGGTCTTCAAGAAGTAGATCCAGGTTTTTTTGGAATGGTCATCAATAAAAGTGACAAAGTATTTGGCCCGACTAAGAGCTCTAGTGGACACCGGGTCATAAATGTCTGAGTGCATAAGTCCTAACACGTCATCTGCTCTGTTGTCACTTCTTGGGAATGCTACTATAGCATATTTCCCAATCACACACCCTCTGCACACATCATCGTGTTCCATACCAAGTTTTGGAACCCCCATTACTGTCCCCCTGAGCAATGAGAATCTTGAGTGCTCCATGGTGTAAATGCCCCATTCTCCTATGCGATATCTCATTCAGTTCCTTCCCACTGCTATTGTCACTACCTATTAGTTCCATTGGAGATTTGAGCCGCAACCTGTTGCTTTGAACTCCAATTTGTCTCACCCTCTTTTAGCTCGAGTGTTTGACAAACACCTTCTTCCCTACAAAGTGGATATCGTATCCCTTATCCTGTAGCTGGGATACTGAAATCAAGTTCATACCCAATCCCAAAACATGATGTACATTTGTAGTGATGGTACTTGTTCCTGACTCCCTGTAAAAATCAATGGTACTTCTTCCCATTGGAGTGCATTTTTTTTTGTTTCCCATCGTAATCTGGAAGTCCATTGCTCCTCCTTGTAGCTAGAGAAATATTCTCTAACCCCTATCATGTGAGCTAATGCTCCACTCTCTATATGCCAGACACATTGTGATGCTGAGCCCGATAGAAAGTCAAGCTTGTCCTCCAACCTAGAAGACAAATCTGAATCCCCCTAAATATCAACTTTGTCCATGGTCACACTAGAGAATTTACTGAAGTGTTCTTGTGTGCTATTTCTCTTCCACCCGTAACTGATTTTGCTCAAACTGCTGCAAAATCCTTCTGTGCCCAAACAAGGAATCTACTCAACAAAAATCTGAGCTACAACTACCCTTTTGCTTGCTGGAATACTCGAACTGGAAAGCCAAATTTTTTTGCCAATTTGCACTGAAAATTTGAACTGCCCAACAATTTGCGCTGCTTGGCTTAGGCATTGTGCAACCCCCAGAAATTCGTCATGCTGCTCCCTCTAAGCAACGAATTTCTACTTCCGCTTATGAGCTTCCTTGCCTGATCCATGTGAAAATTTCAACTATTGCAGCAACTAGAAATTATTCTCCTAATTGTAAATTTAATTATGCAGTTTATTTGGTACGACAAACAATGAATAAAATCACAACTACAATTTTCACAATAAAAACATTGCGGAAAATAAAACGCTAGAAGGTGAGAAATTCTAGCACACACAAAAGTTTTGACATCGTTATTTTTGGACAATTGTCCCTAGAAAAATTCAACGTGGGAAAATTGGTGCAGCAGATGAGGGTTTTACTATTATTACGTAGCAATAAGTCTAAGTACAATAATTTGGATGCCAAACCAACAATCCAATCTAAGAGAATCACTGGAAAAATTCTTGTGAGGAATTTTCCTAACCCCACGACTGAAATCAACTCCAAAAACTGGCTCTACAGGCTGTCCTCTTAGCCCTTGCATCAACCTCTACGCAAGCCTTGCATAGGCCCTTTTTCTCTGCCTCTAGAAACTGTTGATTGTTGTTGTTGTCTCTGCCTCTGGAGATGATTCGCTGGACCTTCTGGACTGATTCCCGACCTTCTACAACCCTCCTCTAGCTAGATCGAACAACCTCTGCGTGCTACTTGCATAGCCTCTCTGTGGGAAAATTCGCACACCCTCAAACTAACTCTTTCGACACTAGAAACCTCCACCGAAATACTGCCTCACTCCTCTGCCACCTGTTACTTGATCTCTGTTGCCAAATCACCTGCATTGGAAAATCAAAACTGTCTAGATCACTGAGTATCCGCACTAGTGCATTCTCCATCCACCCAACAACTTCTTCTTGTAATCTTTAGTTGGTACTCCAGTGATCACGATTAAAACTTAATTGATGGTTGAGATAATCTCCAAGTCGATCTGTGTGAGCTTCTAGAGAATTCTAACCTTTTTCAATTAATACTAATTAATTAACCACTTTTCCTACATTTAGACTTAGGAAATATTTAAAAATAGCCTAATAATCTAATTGAGACACTTCTAGGTGGAATTTCCATAAACGTTTTCTGGGTTATGGAGAGCTCCTGTGTTTTAGCCTCTCCACAGAGTTTTGAGACTAGAACACCTCCGATGCTACAAAAATTAACACTAAATTGTTCTTTGTTGTAGATAATTGCATTTTAAATTTTTCATCATTGACATATCATATTCACTGCATAACATCTTAACATCATGAGAAATTATATAGAAAGAACAATAATATCAACATTGCAGCGGAACATAAAACAGCAACAGAAAAAAAGCATGCACAAAGGAGACACTGGAATTTTGGTCAGAGACCAAGGACAAACCCCACAAGGGGGGAAACCCATCCAAATTCTTCTTCTATTAGATATTCATCAATTGTTCAGATGAGATACAAAGTACATCCATAGTGAGATACATCATTACAACATGCCTCCTAGGGCTAATTCAAGTTAGTTTACAACTTCAATTGTGAACTGACTTCCAATAGCCATATGAGTCCAAGAAAGCTTTTGCCATATCATTTTTGCAAGAAATAATATCATCATCAAGCATTGTCACATTTGTCACTGCCATACATACTAGGTCGTCATGGAGCAAGATCACTGTTATATACATCATAGATCACTATAGTATCACTACTATGTAGATTTGTTGCCATCATGAGTTCCATGTATCCTTAACAACAATAGTACTGTTACATGTCACCATCGAAGGTCATAGAGACACAATGTATCATCTAGGTCACTGCCTTATGAAGGTTATTGTTGTATCACAATAGATCCAACTCACACTGATATATAGTTCACTGTCTCATTCTCATATAGGTCGAAGTCTCACTATCAAGATTAATACAATCAAGTGAATGTCATAGGCATATACCTTGAACAAGGTTATTGTCACTATTATATATATTATCATCACGAATAAC
This sequence comes from Pinus taeda, assembly GCA_000404065.3. NCBI lineage: Eukaryota > Viridiplantae > Streptophyta > Pinopsida > Pinales > Pinaceae > Pinus > Pinus taeda. The sequence goes on along the minus strand of APFE031410993.1, from coordinate 46,790 downwards.
ATCAAAATCTCTATCATATAACCATACATCCCTGCTATGCGAATTTGTCATCCAACCATTCATTGTTGTGGTCATCATGTAAGTATCATAGCTAGCATATATTATAACCAAAGGGTACCATTGCCAAAGATCATTCTGTGAGCCACCATATAGTATAGTGATACAAAGAAAGCATTGTAACATAGAGCGATACTGCATATGCCTTGACAATACGTACCATAGAGCGTCCACACACCACAGTGCCACTGTAATGCCTCCACATAGTATGGTGATGCCACAGTAGATTGAGCAATGCCACTAAAACATGGAAGCGGGTCACCAAAACTATACACGAGCCTCAGAGCATGTAGTGAGTCCCATAAAATAATACGAACCACTAATAAGTCAAATTCGAGCTAGATATGAAGATGCGTGCCTCATGAACAATTACAATACTTTAGATAATATAAGTGATGCCTCAGGTAATTGGTGCAGTGAGCAACTTTGATGCTACAGAGTGAGCGAGTCAGTGTCATGCCATATTGAATCAGAAGCTCACTATTTTATTATGATCAAAGAAAAGTATCCACTTTTTTTGCTTAGCTCATGGACCTGCATTCTATATTTTGAAGTGAATTATTTTTTAATTAAAAGTTCTAAAATTGTATTCAAATTGCAGTGCTTGAACTGTCTGCCAAGTACCAGAGATTTGGTCCTTTGAGATATCTTCTTGCTGGGCTGATTAGGCTTTTTAATCTGAGATACTATGAATGTGAGGTCAACTACATTCCAGCAGTAGAAAAGGTAAGGTACGTTGACAGCAATTCAATTCTTTGTGGAATGACAAAGGAGAGCACAAGTAAAGCAATAATAGAAGGATGTGGAATTGACAAACAAGGGAATTGGAAATCCAGCAAAGGATTGTTTCTTGGAATTATAATTTGTAACCACCAATGCAAGACAGTGCAGTGCCTAAAATCACAGAAACTGGCTCCCTCTGCAAAGCACAATGATGGTTTGCTAGATTTATTATTGGTGCATAAGATTGGTCTTTTCCGGCTTCTTTGGTTTCTTATCTTGATGCAATATGGTCATCATGTCTCACTTCCCTTTGTCGAGTACATTAAGGTAACAATTTATGTACCTCATTTTCAACACATTTGGATCATTAGTTTATGCACAATTTACACTGTGTGACCATTGTTTTCAAGCAACTAAAGTTTGCTAATTCATTTAATAATACAGGTATGTAGAGCAAGAATCAATTCTGTTGAAGGTAATATATCATGTGGAATAGATGGGGAGCTGTTAACAATCGATACTCCAGCATTTATATCAGTGTCACCTCATCAGATATACTTGATTGGACACAGAGTTGACTAACAACTCATAGTGACAAGGAAGCTCAACTCAGCTCAGCTTGTATCTTTATTTCACTACTTTCCTGTCGGTAGTGGTTATACTATCAATATTTTGTCATTTACTGAATTTCTAGATGCTGTTTATTTAAACAAAAGAAATCAAGTTGCAATCCTTGTTAAGTAACATTAGAAGGTAGTAGAGAAACAATTTTCTTTGCAGTGAACCTGTGCAAAGAAATGAGATAAACCATATTTACAATGCTGTTTCAATTGGTTATATGATTTAAGGATATTTATATTCAATTGCAAAATGGTGAGAGGTGAATTTGAAAATGGTTGAGGGAATTTCAAGCTTGGAGAATGGAGAAGAATAATGTGAACTCCAAATGTGCCAAAACAATTCGTTTTGTTGCTTACAAGGAGATTCTTTCTGGGTTCAAATCGAGTTGGTTCTCCAACGTAGCTCCACTTCTCCAAACCATTATTTTTATGAAATGTCTCCCTTGTTAATTTTTTCTAACCCCGGAACTTAAAAAATTATTTCCTTGTGATTTCCTTGCTGAAAATTAAATTCAATACAGTTAACAGAATAAAAAGCACACACTAGAGTTTTTAATTGGAAAAATAAAAATTATAGCGAAAGCAAATGAAACCATTTTCCACAACACAGCAAAATATTTCTGCCCTTCAAATCATCTTCTCATTAGATACTATCAAAGCTTACAAGGGCTCCCTTACTGAAAAGTGGCACACTGAAAATAAACAAGTTACAGCAAAAATTTCAAAATTTAGTGGGCACCTGCATGGCTTGTATAGTCTTGCAAAATTTCCCTGAATTGAACCCCTGACAAAATAGCCTACTGTATGAACCCGTGGGGCTCCCGTATGACTACACAGCCTCATGTACAGTTGTTGTATGACCTGTTCGACCTGCAAACTCTTCTGCATTGTACGACCTGTTGTATGACTGCTATTGCATTGCCCTGTATGGCCTGCGTGTAGCTGATACCTTTGCTGCAATGATCTGCTTGTTGCCTTCTCTGGACCTGCTCATTGGATGAAAGTCCTTTATCACCCTTGTTGAGATTACTCAATGTCTTTGTTAGTTTTTGTAGCATCAGATGGTGTTCTAGTCTCAACAGTTGTCAGAGAAGCTAAAAAACACTAGGACTCCATAACCTAGAAAAGGTTTAAGGAAAATCCACCTAGAGATGCCTTAATTAAATTAATTAATCAGTAATTAAATTTTTCTTAAGAGCAACTTAAGGAAAATGATTAATTAACAGTAATTAATTGTGGAAGGTGAGATTTCTCTAGAAACTCACACAGATTAAGAAATAATCTCAACCATTGATTAAGATTTAATCTTGGCCGTTGGAGTCCCACAATGAGATTATAAGAATAAATAATTGGGTAGATGGAGAAACACACTTGAGATCGATTTCCTTGGGCAATTCGATTTCTCCAAATAGGAGCAACAGTTGCTGGAAGAGTTCGAGCCAGAGAAGAGAAGCAGAGACAAAGAGGGGCAGAGATAGTGAGTCTGGAGGAAGTTTTCCAGATCCAGAGAGTAGCTTGCAGAGAGGCAGAGATAGCCACAAAGAGGCTGACACAGGGTTGCACAGAAGTCTCCAAAGGGAAATTCAATTTTGCTAGAGAGAAACTCATTTTCAGTTTTAGAGGTCGAAAAGATTTTCCAGAGTGTCGGAGAGACAATTTCTCAGTCAGCAATAGGCAAAACGGCTTGAGGAGCAGTTGTTCCAGGGAGTGCATTTTCCAATTCTACCCTAGGGTGACGCAGGGTCTGCTGAAGCCAATTTGGATGACTCACTTGGAGTTGGTAGTCAGAGCCCAGATTCCCTATGGGGTGAGGAAAATTCCTCATAATATTTTTGCTAGTATTTTTCTCTGTAGGATTGCCAGATTTCGGCATCCAGTTGTACTCATAATTTCTCATTGTTGCTTAATAATGAAAAATCCTCAGCGGCTGCACTGGTTTTATCACAGTGTTTCTCCAGGGACTTTAGTCCAAAAATAATGGTGTTATATTTTTGTGTGTGTGCCAATATTTTCTCATTTTCTAGTTTATCTTCCGTAGTATTTTTATTTGTGAAGATTGTAGTGTGATTAATTCATTGTTGTAGCAATAAACTGCGTAATTAATTTACAGTTAGAAGAATTAATTCCAATTGTTGCAATAGAATTTTAGTAGTGAAATTTTCACATGGTATCAAAGCGATTTTGATTAGACAAGGAAGCTCAAAAGCAGAAGAAGAAAACTTGCTATTCAGAGTGAGCAACAAGACGAATTTTGGGGGTTACGCAATGCCTAGCTAGGCAGTGCGAATTGTTGGGCAGTTCGATTTTCAGTGCAGGTTGGCAGAAAAATTCTACTTGCCAAATTGAGTGATTCCAGTAAGCAGAGGGGGCAACAGTAGCTCAAATTTTCGCTAAGTGGGTTCCCTGTTTAGACGTGGGAGGATTTTGTAGCAGTTTTGCTAGAGCAGAATCAACGCGGGTGGAAGAGGAAGCGCACACATAGAGGGAATTTCTCTTAGAGGGTTTGTAGTTCAGAAATCCATATTTCCAGTTAAAGTCGACAGTAGCTGCAAGACGATTTTCTCACTACATATGGGAGTGTGAATAGCAGATTCAACATCCAAGCAGGTGAAAGAGGGAATTTTTTGTTCCAGTTTTAGAGATGGCCACAAATACACTTAAAGATTAGGATAGGTTGGAGGGAGCCTCCAACTATGTCATTTGGACGGTTAGGATGTCCTTCCTACTAGATGAATTCGGCCTAAAGACATGCATAAAATGTTGTGGTAGTATTGAACGATGCAAATTAGTAGAAGGAGTAAAGAAAAGAGATGGCCAAGGCAAAGCAGATGATCTTGGATGGAGTCAGGGACCATATATTTTCACATATATCTGGCAAGAACATTGCCAAGGGGATGTGGGATACTCTTGCTCAGCTAGATCATAATCCTTCTGGGCAACAAAAGATGTTCCTGAAAGAGAAGCTGAGAAACATTAGGATGTACAAGGGTGAAGGCATTGATCCCTTTCTCATCAGAATTCAGGAAATCCGAGATCAACTTGCAACAATTGGGGAAGTGCCTCAGAACACAATGCTTGTACGTTTGACACTAAACAGTGTCTCAAAATATTGGAAGATCTTCGTCCAAGGCATCTTGGGACGAGATACTTGACCTAGGTGGGATAGGATGTGGTCAAACTTGTAGCAGGAGGAGATGGGGCGAGTGCTTGTGAAGACCTCCATTGGTAGTAGCAATAGTAAGGGTTGGAATGGTGAGAAGGAGGAAGAGAATGCGGCCCTTGCGTCAAAGGGGTCCTGTTGCACAATTTTTGTCAAAGTTCCAAGGAAGCGGAAGTGCTAATTTTTTCAACAAGACCGGATCATCTATTAGTAGTTTATGTGTCATCGTAAACCCATTCTGCAAGTTATGAAATGTAAATGATGTTAGTAAGACCATGAATGTATGTAACAACCTAGGTAAGCCTATTATTTTGGCAATAATTTCATCCTAGGAGGTTTTTTGTCTCACTAACTAATTTGTGTTTCTAAACACGAATACTCGATTAGATTTTCTCGCCAACCTCACCCCAAATCTAGGGTGGAATTTTTCGTCAAAGTCTTAGGTGAGTGCTAGCATTCTAGTCAAGTCTTATGTAAAAGTGATTTGGAAATAATTTAAGCTAGTTGGCTGAATTATTTTATTACAAATCACTTAGTCTACTAGATCATGTTGTGTTGGAGATTGGTTATGTAATTTGAGAGTCTAAGCTAAATGGGTATTCCCCCCTTGAGGGTTGAATTGTACAAAAATTTATGTAAAAAATATTTTAATGCATGGTCCCTCATACTTAGACACCATAGTTAAAATATTAAAGGGTGGAAAAAATATAAATCCCCTTAAGCGTCAATTAATTAATTTTTCTGGCAAAATTAAAATAAAATCCTAAGCCAAAAAATTAATTAATTTAGAGTCAAATTAAAATGTCTTAGGAAAATTAATTCTCCAAGTGGAAAACTTTGTAGGTCTTAAAATAATTAATTTTTGAAGGTCGTCCACCAAGGGAATATTGGATATTTTAAGAAAAATTGGACCCTTGGACCTTGGTGGTTAAGTCAAAGTCAATTTTTTTTAGGAAATTAGCTCAAAATAATTAATTTTGAGCTAATAAAAATGGAATTAAATGATAAATTCGAAAAATCCTCAAAAATAAAAATTCAACGGCTAAGATTAAAAGATGATCAAATATTTTTCGAAGACCGAGATTATTTTGACAAGGATCAAGCAAACTAGCCGTTATTTTTCCACTTGAAGGATTTATCTATAAATTAGAGAGTCATTTGAGTCTCTAGCCATTTGATTTCTGGCTAAGAAATTGTTGTTGAAGCTTTTATGTAACATTATTGCCCCATTGGGAACTTCTATTTCTATCATAATAAAGACTTTGGAGTGCAATTCAAAGTGTTCCATGTTCATTGATTTGTGGTATGTCCTGACTACGGGCTTTCCTATGTTGTGCTGATAAATGGTAAGATTTGTTTTTCATTTGGAGATAAAATCATTCTATTGACAGTTTTTGGGCTAATTTTAAGTGAGTTGATTCACAATATGATTAACGGATTTTCTTGAGATAAATACATAGTGTTTGCAGGTGCTTCAGTCCTTGGCCTCCAAGTTCACAAACTGTGGGCAAAGATCAACTTCATTCGGATCCTTAATATATATGTGGTGAATTTAATCTTCGTTAAGGCTATAGTGTGCATTGGTTTCTAAAGTATATTTTAGTCATTTATCAAATAAAATATCCATAAAACAATTTATCTCTCAAAATTGAGTTTTCAAAGCCCTTATAAATTTGTAAATTTGTATATTTGTAAATAGATTTGTAATTTAAACTTGAAAATTACCTTTGCTGATTGGGGTTTTGAGATTTTTTTTATATTTGGGGTTTTGGGTGTTTTATTTCCATTTTTGCAGGTGGAACCAATATAAGAAGTTGAAGTAGAGCTAGATCTAGGCCTTTGAGGGTAAGATCTAGTCTCTAGAAATTTTTGTAGGGTCAACAATTGGAAAAATTACAGCAAAATTCAGATCTGGAAGAGAAAAAAAAATTGAAGCAAGGGTTTCATTTTTTAGGTTTCCTAGGCTTGGATCCAACGCTCCTAGGGCCAGTGTCCACCTCATCAGCCTAAAAGGGCACAATGTCAGTCTTTTAGCCCTATATAGGGATAGTTGTTAGCCCTAGGGCCTTCTACCCTCCCTCCTTAGCCTCGCGCTGAGGGTTTTAGGCCATTTTTGGCCTAGTTGTGACCTTGAAAGTCCTCGACCTCCCTTATAAGCCCTAAACGGTTGTCCTTAGGCCTAGCCATGGGCCTTTAGACCCTTAAACCCTAGTTATTTGCCCTCAAACCCTTGTCATCCATCCTTGTAGGCCTTTCTCCCTCCAACGTTGACATTTCTTGGCCTTTCCCTTCCTCATTTCCTTTTTCCTCAACCTCCTAGCCCCCTTAGCCCTCAATGCTAGTCCTATTAGGCCTAGTGTTGGCCCTCTTTAACCCTCATCTGCCCTAAATCCGTCTCTGATTTTTTCTGAACTGAATACTTAGTGGTTTTGCAAATTTTGGGCCTCAAAGAATCCACTTTTTATGTGGCATCTTAGTCCCAAAGTTTCAACAAATTTTGACCAAGGGATCTTCAAGGCCTTGGGCCTAGGGTTTTCTCTCTAAACCCTAATTTTCATTGTTTTATTGCTATTGTAATTTTCAGTTTATAATAGTGATATCATAAGCCCGAAAATCACATTTAAATTAATCAAAATAACTCAAAATTGCAAAATTTGAATTTTCTTAAGTTTTGGCCACTTGGGCATCAAGGATCTAGCCTAGATCTATAGTTTTGTTTGCTAGAATTTTCTGCATAAATCTATGAACCAAATCTGGTGTTTCCTAAATAACACAATTTAAAGGACCTAAAAACTTGATTTTTCAATTTTTATAAAATTTTCCAAGTTTTGGGTCAAATTTGGCACTAGTTCAAGCATTTATAGATGTTGGCTTAGTGTGCCCTAACCCAAGTTCAACGTTAATTAGGCAAACAAATCCCTACACTACTGGCCCTTTCGGCATGAATCCGCGGAGTGCAGATTGAAGTCTCACCTGAAACAGTATGGGGAGATGCAAGAACCAAGTTTCTGCACCTAGAGATGGTAGTGATGTCATTTTATACCCTAAACCTGCCTTTGCGTAGATCGATAAGCCTCGATATACTTCTCTTATCCGGCTTCTAGACCTTCATGGAGGTCTACGGTCATCTTTTGCAGACCCTAAACAAGTGATTTATCTACTTATGCATTTCTATAAGTGTTCTTACCTCTGTATTTACCCCAGTCTGCTTAAGTATCTGATAACTTCAACATATATTAAGATATTCTTCGCGTAAACACATATTATTACTTGCATTCATATAACAAAGTAAAACATATAAATTTGCACATCAATATAGCATTAAATCATAAACCCAATATTCTTCATAACATAATCACATGCATTCATAACATAAGTAAATAGATCAACACATGTAATTCTAGAATAATGCTTTTTATTAATGCTTCAGATCTTCTTTATAGACTCTAACTATTCTGCGCACACAGCTGCAGGAGTCTGCGCACTCAGTTGCGGACTTCTACCCTAGGCCTCTGCGCACATAGCTACAGTGGTCTGTGCACTCAGCTGCAGACTTCTACCCTATGCCTTTGCGCACACAGCTGCAAAGCCTCTTTCCTATGCTAAGACTCTTGCTCTTAGCTCTTACTGGACCATTACATCAATTACCAAAATCTAATCTAAACTGAACTACCTTAGACTCTTCTAACACTTCCCTTTTTATACAATCCCATGTTCGCGGACCATGGGTAGATCTCCTAAAGCCGACATGACTTACATAAACGAAGGGTGGAAACCCTTTATGACCCTTTACATCTTCGTGCTCCACGACCACAAAATGCGGAGACTTTACATTTTTTTATACAAAACTTGGGTTCGCCCTCGAGTCACTCTGCTAGTGCGAAGATCTTGCTCTGAAGGCCTCCCAGTTCCACCTGTACCACTCCAACTTCAGTGGTACATTGCATCATCGCCTGCTTGACCTACTTTACCAGCTGCTTCATCGCTAGTTTTGTGCTATCTGCCTGGATCTTCTGTTGTACTATCTATAGGCTAGCCAACTTTCCTTTAATGGTGGTGATGAGCACATAGGCCTCATCTAGCCAAGGCCCCAATCTGGCCTTGAATACTACCTCTTTGCATTGTGTTGCTTCCGCTTATTCCTTCAGTTCCTTTGCTTCTTGTAGTTTTGCCAATCTCTGCGTGATGACGACGATGCGCGTCGTCACTCTTGCTTTGTCGTACCGTTGTTGTAATTCCCTCGCCTCAGTATTTAACCTCTGCAAGTTACGGTCTTCCTGCAGATTGGTAAGTACCTCCAGCAACTGCTCAAATAGCGCAATGCAATTTGTCACTGCGTTATCCACTGCAGCAACTGCATCCTTGACAGCGGCCTCGTGCTGATCTTGGACCTCTAGTGGAGTCGAAGGTTGGGCCTTCAACTCAAGCTCTATAATCTTAGGGTTCAAGTCAAACTAAACCTTGCCCAGCTCGGTCTTGGCATTGCACACACTGGCAGCCAACTTCCGAATATTGGCTTCCATTGGTGCTTCTTTTGGGATATGTAGCTCCACAACGATTCTACATGCTTCAACGACCATTGTTGCAGTACGCTTATTCTTCCCCTGAATCTTTTTACAGGTGTCGATCACTAAAGTCTTCTCTACAAACATCTATGCATTGTTAACCTTCAGCTCGTTGATCACACTCAGCGTGCACTGCTCTCGGGCCCTAAGTTCTGCAATCACACCTGCTTATAGCGTGTGAAGGGCTTCACTTGGGAGCGCGACCAAGTTCAAACTAATGTTTCTTAGTGCGTTGACAGTAGCCTTGTCAACTTCCGCCTCCACGGTTAGAGCGCCATCCAACAGCGCGACAGCCTGGGGATCCAACAAGCGAAGCATCTCCACTACTTCAATAGCTCCTGGCACTAAACTAGTCGACGCCGCGTTGCTTTGTGCTACACCGATCTGTAGTTGAGTAGTTTGGATCTGCAACTCGCGCAAACCTGTTTGAATGGCCACCAAGGCTTGTTTCTACTGTTGCTCGAACTATTGCAGCGTTTCCGTGGTCACGTCCCTGACCTTATCCCCAATGTCGTCTAAGTCACCTTTTGTCAAGGTGATCAGGTCAATTGATGACTTAGAGGCCATGGACTTCTTTTGTGGCCCTTCTTTCTCCTACTCTCGACTCTTATTTATTCGAAAGGGGGTGCTCTCCTGGTCTCCTCCACGCTGTTCAGATTGCTACTCGTCCTCCGTTTGTGGCGAAGGAGACTTTTGACTTCTGTTAGAGTCACGCTCTTCTTCATCTTCCTTCTATTCTGCATGCTTCTTAGTAGTGCGCTCCACTTCAACTCTGGCTTTTTCCTTTGCTTCATTTTTCTGTCGTTTAGCCATCTGTTGCATTTTTAACCGGGCCTCTTCCTTCTTCTGCTTCCCCTCAGACTTACTGGATCCAACGGACAAATCTAAGGTCGTGCGCCATTCTGCTAGACAACGATCGAGCACCGTTGATATCACATCATTCGTCACAAGGTATGGGAGATCATAGCATTTCTGTTTTGGGTCCTTTCGCACCCGGATGGAGATACAGTGGAAGTCCGCCTTGAACTCTGTGTATCCCAACAACTGCTCATAAATAGTTGGTGACAATTGGCTTGTGGTTGATGGCCATATTGATGCTCATCTCCATCAAAACCCATAAAACTTTGCTCTCACGGACCCGCTCAGCATCCTTCATGGCCCATAGCGAAGCAAACTTTGCTGCTTCTGGAAAATCTATCACGATTGGAGGAAACTAACTGTCCTTCGGCAACTGCCAGGTGACCAACACAATTGATAATAACAACCATGCATAATGGAACATCTTGCTTTGATCTTGCACTTCTCTGTAGTTCACGAGGAACTCGCTATAGAGGTAGCGCACCCAATTAAATTGTACGCCCTTCGCGCATTAGGCTGCTAATGAGACTACTGGTGCTGACACCTCATCTGCGCAACACTTCTGTATTGTCTTCCCAGCCAAGATCCGAGTGGCTAGCTTGACCGCGGGGTCGATTATGCTAGAAATTGAGTATCCGTGCAGCTTTTTGACAAGCTTAAACTTATCCTTCATTCGCTCAGCGAGGTCGCGCTCGCCCACCTTTCTGCCAAATGCCTTGGTCAGATTTTGTCATGAATGGTGTAGCTGGGTGATCCTATGGATCAACATATCCGTTATAGGGATTGGCTCTTCCAACCACAGGCGTCCATCGTGCACTAGGCACAACAACTGTTTGATCACTATCAAATTTATGGGCGCGCAGTGGTAATGTGACACCCATAGTAGATTCAACAATCCTGCCTTCTCCACCCCACGAATCCACTTCACCAGCTCTAGCGCGATGACCCCCAAATCCTTATAGAATACCCTCTACATGAAACTATCTGTAGCTAGGTGGGGGAACCGCTCAGTATCTGCCAAGTCCCAATCCTCTAACTTCAGATGTGGGATATGTGCCAAGCACGGACCCTCAAATGTGATCTAATAGGGTAGTAGAGGTGTATTAAGCAAAAATTTTCCCTCATTTGGGTCCTTCAGGACCTTCACCTTACCCCGGCGCAGAGGGATGTATTCAGGTAGCTTTGAGATAAGGTCTACACCTTCGATATCAATATCCTTTACGCCTTCATCTACGCCCTCGTTGGATTCTAGTTTTACCACCTTGTCTTTCTCCTGCACGGTGGGCTTCTCTTTCTTTTGGTGCTTCCTTGGCGACTTGCGCACCAGCTGTGTTGCTTTCTGTTTGTCTTTCTTCGTTTTAGGTCCCTCTCTCGTCAGCGTAGGCCTCAGCCTAGGCGACCTCGGCCACTTTGGCACGTCTGCGAGAACCTCCACACTTACGACCTCAAGGGCAGCTCCCTCATAGGCCATGGATCCTCCAGCACTTGAAGTTTCTACGGGCGCCAACATTAGTCTATTAAGGAGCTCCTGGGTTTCCTTAGGCAACTTGTCAAACACTGAACTGGCCACCAAAGCCTCAACATTCGTAGGGTTCATGTGCAACCAATAGCTCGACACCTTAATTCTCAGAACGCAAAGTGTTTTTCGTATGGTGGCCATCTGTAATTTTTAGGCAAATTCGAATTCAAATCCGACTGTTCCCCCCAAAATCCGTTCATAAATGCTAGATTGGCAGCAAATTTTCAAAGATCTCACATTCAAAATTTTGTCTTAAATGTCGCCCTCTTGCTCCTCTTAGCCGTTTTCTCACTGTCAAATCATGAATAGTGACCGTAACGGTCACTTTCGGGCTACCCGGCACGGTCTCTCCTATAGCGCAACTCCCTTCGCGCTTTTGTTGATGTTGTGACATTCTTCCATCCCATGCAGTCCCCAAGTTGTGCAGCCCTACAACCCATGTAGTGTAGTTTATAGTCCTACACCTCCTTTCAGCTGCCTGGAGCACTAAGATTGTGCTTACATCGTATAGTCATCTGACCAGATCCCCAGTGTATGGCTTCAATCGGCTACCATTTACCTTTCCGAGAAATGGATCTCCATTCAATTTCACCAACTAAACTGCTCCACCATCGGTAATCTCCTTGATGACATAGGCCCCCAACCAATGGATCTGAAATTTTCCTGGAATTTTTTCAAACTTGTTGTCATATAATAAAACCAAATCATTTACCTTGAATGTGTGCAGTTTGATGTGCCAATCATGCCATTCCTTTTCTCGCTCCTTCTGAATTTGCTGATGGAATCTAGCCAAAAGCTTATCTTCTTCAAGTTTTATCAGTCGCGCGAGCCACTCCTCCAGGGCTTCGCGATCTGCCATTCCTGTGAACGTTGTGATGCGTAGACTAGGTACAATGTACTCCATCGGCATCACAGCTTCTGTGCCATAAACCAGCGTGTAAGGTGTCTATCCAGTGAGCTTTTTGCAACTAGTTTTGTAAGCCCATAACACCACTTGTACGCGCACGTCCCAGACATTCCTTTGTGCATTGCAAACCTTTGTCAGTGTGTTCTCCAATATCTTATTAAATGCTTTGATTGTACCATTAACCTGTGGGTGATATGACGTGCTCTTTTGATGATAAACTTGGAATTCCTTTGCCAGCACACTGATCGTTTCATTAAAGAAATGTGTACCACGATCACTCATCAAAATCTTTGGGCAACCAAACCTAGTCAGAACATATTCAAAGAGGAACTTCACTATTGTTGCCCCTGTACAGTCCTCTACGAGTTGCGCCTCCGCCCATTGGTCAAATACTTTGTCATGGTGATGATATACCATGCACCCGTATTCTTTCCTAGAGGCTAAATTGGGCCTACAAAATCAATGGCCCATTTCTCGAATGGTTGTAACGACACTTGCGGATTCAAAGGCAACTCAAACCCTCTGCGATGGCCTGCCCATCCTCTGACATGCATCAAATGCCTTACAATAAGCCTTGGAATCCTTATGCATTGTCGGCCACCACAACCCAGTGCGTAAAATCTTCTACGTTGTTTATTTTCTTGCATAATGTCCTCCCGCAGCTCCTCCATGAGCTTCAATGAGGATGCTATTTGTTCAAACTCAGGCACATATTGTCGCAGTATTTCATCCGACCCCATTTTATATAAATGTCCTGCAATGACAGAAAAGTTTGTTGCACGCATCACCAACTCCTTCTTTTGTTGACTAATATACCCCTCCGGAGCCATTCCCATCGTCAGGAAGTGTATGATATCTACAAAGTGATTGTCAGCTACACGCATCGCAAAGAATTGTGCATCAAGCAGTCCGTCCTCCAAATTAGTAGGTTCCTCCCCTATTTCAATGCGCGACAGATGATTTGGTCCTGCATTCAATCATCCTAGCTTCACAATAACTTCGAAATCATATTCCTGAAACATAAGCAACCATCCACATATTTTCCCTCCCAACACAGGCTTGTTAACCAAATACTTCAATGCAAAATGGTCTGTATACATTTTGTTGAAGTTTCTAAGTTTACTTAATTTAGAAACCCTTCATGCACTTATTCTGATTTATTCCTACCTACTTGTTATTTTTCTTTAACAAGTTATTTACAAAGTAAATATTGAAAATAAACACTAATGCATGCTCAACATATTACAGATTAGCAACTAAAAGAAACAAGAACAAACACACCATGACACCATTATTTTTGGACCAATGTCCCCGGAAAAACCCAATGTGGAAAAAACAGTGTAGCTATCTGAGGGTTTTCTTATTAAGCAATATCAGAGTACAATCTGGGTGTTGAAATTGGCCTACCCAATAGAGAATTTCCTTAGCAGCTATACCTCACAATTTGAGAGAAATCTCCTGGCTGAAACCCCGGAAAATCCTTCCAACAGCTCCTCAGCACAAAACTAATATGCAACCCAGTGTCTGCCCAAACTGGACTGCATCAACCCCTCTCTGTCTAATGTTGGCCCTGCATCAGCCTTTCCAGGCCTGCGTTAGCCCCAGGAGGCCCAGTGTCAGCTCTGTGAGCCTCTGTGTCAGTTGCGCTAGCCCCTCTGGTGCTCTGCGCAACACTTGGCTGCCTCTGTGTGGCCCTGCGTGAGCCCTTGCTGGCTTTGTGTCACCCTCCTTGGCTGCTGCGTTGTTCTCCCGACACAATCTCTGCCTTCTCCGTTTCTCTGTACTCAATGCCCCTCAGTTGCTCTCCCGATCACTGATTCTACCTCTCTTAGCAAACCCTGCTCTAGAGAATAGAATGACTGATCACTCTGGTGTATTCTCCAAGTGACCCTCAAGCCTCCTCTTATAATTTTCAACAACTAAGATTAGATTTGGCTTGATCCATGTCTTTTGGACCATTCTAACACAGATTCATATTAATACACATTAAAACTCCATTAAAAATATCAATTATTTTAATATCTCCTTATCTGTTTAAAATCTGCCCAAACCCTTTTTAGGTATTGGAGATCTCATGTGCCCCAACCTTTCCACCAAATTTTGTGGCTAGAGCACATCCGATGCTACCTCAAATCAACACATCTTAAAGTGTCCACCTAGCAAGTAGTGTCTGAACTTCTGGAGCGCGTATACCATAGCCAAACTTTACACTCTGTCGTTGAATAGTTCTTCTCAACTTTAGACAACTTCCTACTTGCAAACGCTATAGGGTGATCGAACTCTCTCTCACCGGCATATGTCAATACTGTTCCAAGTGCAATACATGACATGTTCACATGCACATGAAATTCTTTCTTCCAATCCGGGAAGACTAGGATCGGTGCGATGACCATCTTTTCCTTTAACACATCTAAGCTTCGTTGGCATTCTTCATTCCAACAGAATGTGGCATCCTTCTTTAGCAGCTTCTCCATCGGCGTAGTAATCTGGGCATAACTCTTGATGAACTTCCTATAGTATCCCGTATGCCCCAACATCGCGCGCAGCTGTTTCAGACTTCTTGGTGCCTCAAAATTAATTATAACTGCTATCTTAGCTGGGTCCACCATTAGTCCTTATCTGCACACGACATGGTCGAGCAAGATTCAGAAAGGAACACAGAACAAACATTTCTTCAGATTGAGCACAATCTGATACCTTCGGCATGTATCCAGCGTCAAGTGTAGGTTGGCTACATGGCGTTTCACCAACCCAAGCAGATTCCAATCATCAAAGTATATCTCCAGAAACTTGTGAATGAAGTCCTTGAATGCCACGATGACTACGCACGAAAAGATCGTTGGCACATTCTTTAGTTCAAAAGGCATTACAGTATACTGAAAGCATCCCCACTCAATTGTGAAATTCGTCTTACTTCTATCTTCCGATGCGATCTTGATTTGTGGTACCCTAAGAACCCATCAATGAAGGAATATGCTTCCTATCCTCATACATTATCCAATACTTCATCGACGAACGGAGTCGGAAAAGGATCTTGCACGTAAGCGTCATTCAGCTTTCTAAGATATACACATATCCTTATTTCATCCTTCTACTTCTTTTCCTGAACTACTATTGGGCTCACCCAATCATATTCTTCCACTAGCTCAATAATACCTACTTCAAGCATCTTTTCCAACTCTAAGCAGACCCTTTCTTTATACTTTGGATTGAGGCGGTAAGGCCTCTGCTTGATCGGCTTCGCATCCAGATTCAACGTAATTTTCATAACTCCCAGGTCCCCTATTATCCCTTTTAAGTCTAAGAACTTCGTAGGGAACAAGTCCTCGTATTCAGGGAGCAACTCAGTGTTGATTTCGGGTAGCATCGGATGTGCTCTAGCCACAAAAATTGGTGGAGAGGCTAAAGCACATTAGATCTCCAATACCCATAAATGGTTTGGGCAGATTCTAAACAGCTTTGGAGATATTAAAATAATTAATATATTTAATGGAATCCCTAAGTCTAAACTTAGGGAAAATAAAATATTAATGTGAATTAATATAAAACTATGTTAGAAAGGTCCAAAAGTCACGGATCAAACAAGAATTAATCTTAGCCATTGATTAGGGACTTAATCCTGACCGTTGAATTGTCAACAAGAAAAATATAAGAGGCGGCTTGAGGGTCACTTGGAAAACACATCGAGTTGATCAAGATTTCGATTTTCTAGAGCAGGGTTTGCTGAGGAAGTTGAAAGAGTGATCAACGTTGCAGTTGAGGGGCAGTGAATACAGAAGTAGTGAGGTAGAGATAGTACTGGGAGGATCAGCGTAGAAGCGAGGAGAGGGATGCAGAGCTAGCCAGAGGTTCATGCAGAGCCACCCAAGAGCTACGCAGTGCCTCAGAGAGCCAGCATGGGTGATGTAGAGGCTCTAAGGGCTAGCGGAATGCCTCCAAAGGTTGACATAGGGCAAGCTAGGGTGACACTGGGCCAGAAAGGGCTAACGCAGTCCCTAGAGGCTGGCAATGGGTTTTTGTGGGGCATATTAGAGCTAGGAGCTGTTGGAGTGTTTATCCGGGGTTTCAGCCGGAATATTTGCTTTCGAGTAGAGAGATACTACTACTCCAATTATTCTCTGTTGGGTGAGCCGGTTTTGGCACCCAAATTGTATTTAGAAACTACATTATAATAAAACCCTCAAATAGTTGCATCAGTTTTTATGCATTGGGTTTTTCCAGGGACATTGGTCCAAAAACAACGGTGTCACTTGTGTGCTTGTTTTGTTTCCTTCAGTTGATAATCTGTAATGTGTTGAGCATGTACTTGTATATATTTTCAGTATTTGCATGGTAAATAACTTGTTAATTAATAAGAACAAGTAGGCAGAAATAAACCAGGAAGTACATGAAGGGTTTCTAATGGGTTAGACTTAGAAATTCCAACACTTAGTGACCTTATCCACCATAGCATCATCCCAATAGTCCCCTATCTTCACAAACTTTGGCCCCGCCTATGTCCAAATGTTCACTTGTCTTATTTTCAATGGTGCGGTGATATCTGGGTTTTCTATCTACAGCCCCTCAACTTCGCGGTGTCCCTCTGTTTCTAGGATATTAATGTTCCTCAGATCCTCATCTTCCTCTTTAGTAGTCACATTGTAGCATTACAGCGCGTGGCGCAGTTGGGTGGTCCAATCCGGTTGAATCAAATCCAAGAGGTCCTGTGGTATTCTGAAGATCGTTGCTTTGACCTCTTGCAACACTTTATCAATGCACTCAAATCCATCTTCAAAGTTGAATGTCATCAAGAATCCCTATTTCAAAATATCTCATTCGTCTGTGTCATGGCAGAGCTCTGTCTCCAAGTACCAATTCATAGGTATTACATCCAAGGTGTGACAAAATAGATGCACCCACTCTGGTTATGGTTATGCTCCATTAGTATCGGTCCATTTGGCCAAGTGATCGCGCAAATCACTCCTTCCATTGTATTTCTTTATCAATCGTACATTTGGGTGACCAAACCGCACCCTCATCATTCTTCTATATTCGCACCATCCATTGAAGTTGTCTTTATGTGTACCCCACCATCGTGCAGGCGTAGTGTCAAGTCCAAGGCTTGGAAGCGATGCTTCTCGAGCACTTCCCTTTAAAATGCATCTAGAAATTTATCAATGTCAATTAAACCATCATAGTAAGGCAAACTTCTTACCTCTGATGATACGCAGCGCAACGATTTTGTCATCATGTTACATCATAGCGTAGATACTTTGTGTAATCTATTATGCCAATGTTCCAACTCCTCGTCTGAGTCTGATGTGTAGGAGCTTTTGCGGTCTCATGCAAGACATCCATCCATTGTCAGATTCACCCAATCTTGATCTTGCGTCGTTATCTTGTAAATCTGGTCCAAATCATCATAACTTTCATAATCATGGATTGGTTTAGTGTAGCACAGTCCTTTTGTAGGGTCCAATGGTACTATACACAGAGCAATTTTCTTTCAAATGACATCGTCCGCTTCTTCAAATTAATCACCTCGTTCATGTTGATAGCCCAGTCGATCCCAAGGAGTACAGGGTAGGGATTGTTGTTATCCATAATCTCTATCACTTCAAAATCGGCCAATTCGCTCGCGCCTTTGATATCAACTGTCACTCCCTGTAATCTTCCCGTGGGGATAATCTTTTGCTGATTTTCCATCCTTAATTGAATAGGAGACCACTGCAGCGTAGGTCTCCCCATTCCCTCCTATGTCTATTTAGGCAAAACATTCGCGTCAAACCCTAGATCCAGAATGACTTGGTCCATTTCATACTCTCCTATCTGCACGGTGAGTCTCATCGCCCGCCCTATTCTTGCCTTATGCTTACCAATATTTCTTACTACGCATGGTCCGCCAGAAGCATATTCTTTCCCGGCACACTTATTTATGAGCTCCTGTAACCCTTTCACAACCTTTCTATCACGCAGTAGCTTCATATAGGTCTCCAAGAAAGTAGTAAGCATAGAAGGGTGCATCTCTTCAGTTGGCTTATCCCGACTCCCTGATGTAGAGGCCTCAGCGGAGATTTTATTTGCTTCCATGAAGATTCCCTTCGCGTGCTCCAAATCAAAGTCAACCTCTTTTTCTGGAGCTTTGTAGACCCATTCACCTTCTTCAGGCTTCTTTCCCTTGTCTTCGTCAGTTGTCATTCCACTTCGCAGCATGATGTTCACATTAGGATCCTCTTCGCGAGGTTCAGCCCTCATCATCTGCAGATTCTGGGTGGGTTTTTGAGGTTGTGCCCCTTTTCCGCTTATCTTAGCTAATAATACAGGGCAGTCTTTTGTCGCGTAGTCAAACTGAGTGCAATACCTGCATAACAGGCACGCCAGATTCGTGCATTCTTGTGCGTAGTGTCCTGATCCCCCACAGTGATAGCAAATCACTTGTTCTCGACCTCTACCTGGTCCTCCTCCACCTCTACCTCGCCCGCGCCCCTGAAATCCTCCTTGCAGTCCCCCAACACCTTGATTTGGAGGTCGAGTTTCTGCCTGCACCCTATATGTGGGCATTCTATCCATCATTAGCTCATAGCTATGACAATTACGCTCATCATGACCCACTGACTGACAGAAGTTGCAGAAGAGTTGTGATGGTGTCTGTGCAAATTTCTACAGGAGGTGACAATTGTCTCTCACATGTTTTTCAGCCACCTGACAAATAGCACACCATAGCGCAGATCCTATACTCGGCCCTGCTTGAGCTTCCAACCTCAGAGGCATCGACGCTCCTACTGCAACATAATTCGCGAAGACTGGGAGTGATCTTTGTCATGCACCTAGATTTTGCATTTCAGGCACTACGCACCTCTGGCTGAACTGCTCTATCCTTTTTTAGAATTTAAAACTCTATGCAAAGGTTCTACAACCGTTTGTGAATGTGTTGAACCCCCAAATTAGCATCTTGCATCGACGTCTCGTGCAATCTCATTGTAATCTCCAGGGCTTCCGCCTGGGTCCCAATCTTTTGTTGTGATAAAAAAACCCTTAGATGAGGCAGGAGAAAAGCCACGAACCATTCGCGGTGCTGCCCATCCGTAAGATTCATGTTAGCTTCATGGATTGTTCACTTCAATCTCTTATCCAAATCCCAGGGTGTCTTGCCAAGCTTCATCATGATCTCCTTAAATCCCACAATTGATTGATCTTCAGACTTAGGCCTACTGAACTCCTTATTCAGCACGGTCTGAATATCTACTAATGAAGCCATCGGTTATTAGTGTAGTACTTAATGTACCATGTCAGCGCACGTTCCTATAAAGTAGTGACCAACGTTGCTTTCTT
The DNA here is from genome assembly GCA_000404065.3 of Pinus taeda. Lineage (NCBI taxonomy): Eukaryota > Viridiplantae > Streptophyta > Pinopsida > Pinales > Pinaceae > Pinus > Pinus taeda. The sequence goes on along the minus strand of APFE031410993.1, from coordinate 27,070 downwards.
CATCTGATCATCCGTTATACCTTGAGCCTCCCATACGGCCCTTGCGATGAACCAAAACTGGTCTGGGTCCTATGTTCCTGACCCCTTGAACACAGGTAATTTTATAGAATTTTCCATATTGAATAGTGGCGGAGGTGGTGGCAGTATGGGCGAAGGTGTATACGACGAAGGTGAAGATGGAGGTGGTGTAGGTGGATGGGTATTCGCGGGAACCCTTGTCTTATAAATTGAACAACGCTCTGTGGAGAGGCCTGGGTTACTTCCTCGTCGTCACTCAGAGGAGGTCCAATCAGTGAATTGTATTCAGTGTCTATTTTCCCTCTGTCCTTAAAGATCTTTCCGCTGTGCGTAGCTCCAAACATCAAGGTAGTTACATAACCCATTTTTCATGCAAGAGAATCTTAATCCAAGTATTTAAAGACCTTAAATACTTACCTTGTGGTCCCTTGAAGAAGCAGTGCTCTGCTTCGCTGTAACTGACCGAAGTATCAACTGTGAACTCTGTTAAGAATCCTCCTATGATACGATCGAGCTAGTGATCGACATCGTGTGCAATCGTATCTTCCGAGGCTTCAAATCCCCACACTAACTCCGGGGTCCACACTATCACACCGTCAAGCCTCCACCTTTCTTGGTCGTTAACCAATTTAGCAATCCACTCGTATAATTCAACTGGGAAGGAATAGAAGAAGATTTCGTGTATCTCTGTGTACAGATATCTATCCAACCATTGTTCTTTTATCAATTGCGGATTCTTGTTCTCTTGCGCCGCAAATTCGTGGATCTTTCTATCCAAACAGTCTTCAATATCTTTCCTAGTTGGATTCGAGTGATGCAACATCACACATCTCTTTATGCAGATCCCGGTCCCAACAACAGAACCATTTGTTGGCTTAGTGGTCTCTGACCCAGGTTCAACGATAATTAGCCAAGCAAATCCCTACACTACTAGCCCTTTCAGCATCAATCTGCGGAGCGCAGACTGAAGTCTCACCCAAAGCATATGGCGAGATGCAGGAACCAAATTTCTGCACCCAGAGATGGTAGTGATGTCATTTTATAACCTAAACATGCCTTCCCACAGATTGATAAGCCTTTAAGGCTTATTGATATACTTCTCTTATCTGGCTTCTAGACCTTTGCAAAGGTCTACGATCATCCTTCGCGAACCCTGAACAGGGGATTTATCTACTTATGCCCTTTTGTAAGTGTTCTTACGTCTGTATTTACCCCGATCGGCTTAAGTATCTGATAACTTCAACATGTATTAAGATATTATTCGCGTAAATAGATATTATTATTTGCATTCATATAACAAAGTAAAACATATAGATTCGTGCATCAACATAGCATTAAATCATAAACTCAATATTCTTCATAACATAATCGCATGCATTCATAACATAAGTAAATAGATCAACACATGTAATTCTAGAACAATCCTCTTTATTAATGCTTCAGATCTTCTTTATAGACTCTAACTATCCTGCGTACACAGTTGCAGGAATCCGCGAACTCAGTTGCGGACTTCTACCTTAGGCCTCTGTGCACACAGCTACAAAGCCTCTTTCCTATGCTAAGACTCTTGCTCTTAGCTCTTACTGACCCATTACGTAAATTACCAAAATCTAATCTGAACTAAATTGCCTTAGACTCTTATAAGACTTCCCTTTTTATACAATCCCACGGTCAGCGGACCATGGGTAGATCTCCTAAAGCCGACATGACTTACATAAACGAAGGGCGGAAACCCTTTATGAAACTTTACATATTCGCACTCAGCAACCACAAAATGCAGAGACTTTACATCTTTTTTATACAAAACTTGGGTTTTCTACCTTAAAACTTGGGCTTTTAACCCCAAAAATGACCCTAGGGGACCTTGTCCCAACAATAGTTCATTATCCATGCACTTTCCTTACTATTTTAATTAATATTTCAAATCTGATATAATAGTGACAAAATACATCTTAATAGGGCTAATACATCTGATTCTTGAGTTGGCTAAGTTTATTTGGTAGTTGGGTTTCTCTTTATGACATTAGGCAAGCATATACACTTTGAATTTGATATCTAAAGCAAATTTACTTGTCGATGTCATAAGTCTCTCACTGATGTCATAATAATCACTTATTGCTCATAAAAGGATCATTGGAACATAAAGTGCATAATTGTTTTCATAGTTCTAGATTTTATGGTTACTTGTTCCTACTTATAATCTGGGCTCTCGTTGCAAGGTATTGATCCAAGAGGTGGACTCCTCAAGGATCCTGTCCATCTGCAGTTCTTTCGAACTACAATTCTAGATCACCCCACCTCTCTCTTGGAGGTAGTTGGGCAACCATGGTGAACTCTTCCTCCTCGATCTTTGCGGATGTAACCTTCGGATCATGCTTCTCATCATTTCCCTTCTTCTTAAGAGGACATTGTTTAGCGTAGTGACCAAGTTCACCACACCGGAAGCACTTGATATTCAAAACATCTTTCTTCTTCTGTTGCTGCTCCTGCTGCCCCTTAGATGCAAGGGTTGCATTCTCTTCCTCCTCCTTTGGCTTCATGCCACTACTGTTGCTACTGCTATCAAGTTTTCACTTGACTAAGTCTCTCCTCATCTCTTCCTACTGAAGGGCGGCTCATATTCCTTCCCAATCTGGCAATCCCTCTCTACCTAGGATACTATGGATAAACACTTTCCATTCTTCTGAGACTGAATTTAGGGTCAACCTCACCATATCGGTAGGCTGAGGTGTTGACCCCACAACTGCCAACGAGTCTTGGATTTCTCAAAGCTTCGTTAGGAACAGATCAATGTGTTCCCCCTTCTGCATCTCTATGGATCTCATCTTCTGCTCCAAGTACATCTTTCGCTACTCATAAAATCCTTCATATAGTGTGGCCAAAGCTTCCCACATGTGCCAAGTAGTATCCTTGTTGGTAATGTGACACACTACATGATCCCTCACTCCGTCGAGGATCAACCTCTTGGCCTTTGCAATCTCGACCTTGTACTTCTTGAGTGGATCTGGATCTACGGGTACAACTACCACACTGTCGACATAGGTTTTGAGGTTGTGCTCATTCGAATGGCATGAGATCCTTGCCTTCCAGATCATATAGTTGGATGAACCCTCCAACCGATCTTGATCTCGTATCCCATGAGTTGCCATCGCTGCCAGTGAAATGTCGAACTGCCTCCTCTCCTCTGCATTGTTGTTGGACTGGCTTATGCACTCCTTGTTGGAGTTAATAGATTTGTTGCTCCCTGCTGCTGCTCAGCAAATGAGAATTCAGACTTCTTCGCTAGAAGTCCTCTGAGGAAGAATTGCCTCAAGTGTGTCTTCTTCTCCCCACTTACGCTATTCTGCCAACAACTGCTACAAAATATCTATGTCCCAGCTGAAGATCTGCTCTGCAAGGAAAAGTATGTTTCTCACTTCTTCCTCTAGAAAGCTTCGATCTGGAGATCGAATTTATCTGTTGACTCAATTAGAGAAATCAAATTCTCCTCAAAACTTCGACCTCCTTCGCCCACGAACTGCGTTGCCTCTGGGGTTTTGAATTGTTGCCTCTACAGTAATTTCGAACTCCTCTTCCTGTCTACTTCCGAGTTCTTCTGCTCACGATATGTGCTTTGATACCATGTAAAAAATTGGTTACTTGATTCCTACTACAGCGACTGATGTTAATTCCTCTAATTGTTAATTCGATTAAACAATTTACTTCTTGTGTGCTACGACAAATATCGAATTAAATACACTGCAGCCTACACAAATAAAAATTGCAGAAACTAAATACATCATAGGAGAGAAATAATAATCACACACATTTACATAGTTATTTTTGGACAAATGTCCCCTTAAAAACCCAGTATGGGAAAACTAGTGCAGCAACTGAGGGCTTGAATTATTAAGCAATGGTAAATCTGAGTACAATTCATTGGATGCCTAATTGGCTATCTTATACACAGAGAAACTAGAAAAAAATAATAGTGAGATGATCTCACCCTGTCACTAGAAGAACTAACACTGATCTGCACTAGAGATGAGCCTCTGTGCATTTCTGCATCACTCCCATGCAGTCGCTGCATCACTGCAGTTGGGACTGTGCTGCACCTCCTTCTGATCCTTTGTTGGCTGGAAAATTTAGCTCTCAGGCCTCCCGGTCTCACACCTCAACTTCTGGCTCTTGGAACTCGACTTCCTCAGCATGATTTCGATCTCCCTTTGAATCTTTGCATTGCCACAACATAGCTTCGTGGCCCTACATCAACTTCTCTAGATGTCTCTCTGCCTTGTACTATCTGGTCCAGGAAAACTTCCCTCTGGATACTATCCCTGCCCCTCACTACAAGAAATCACTTTGAATCTCTCTCTGGCAACTGTTGCATTGCTCTCTTCAGAAATTCAAGCTCTAATATCTTACTGATGTATTTTCCAAATGCCCATCAAGCCTCCTCTGATAATCCTTTAGTTAAGAACCAACGACCCAGATTAGATTCTAACCAATGGCTCAAATCATTTTGTCTTGATCCTCGTATTCTTCTAGAAGTTTCACCCACAGTTTGATTAATACCCTTTAATTATTTTAATTTCCTAAGTTTAGACTTAGGCACCCATTAAGAACAATTAATTATTTTAATAAAACTGTCCCCGGGTGAAATTTCCCAAAACAATTTATGGGTATTGTGGAATACATGTGTCCAAGCCTCCCTACAAATTTTCAAACTTAGAGCACATCCGATGCTATTAGAAATCAACAATATTGAATCAAAAACAAAATCACTTGCTCATGAAACCCATGAAGGAAGTCAACATGATAATTACATTTTTCTTATTAACATCTCTTTACATAAAATCATAATTACATGTCATTATGAAGACCGAACCTAGTTACACTTTTCAACACTCCCTCTAAACTAGGGATGTATCCATAATGGTACCTTGGACTTTCTCAATATGAAGAATCTCCCATAAGAAGAATTCAGATTTGTAACTTATTTGTATAACATCATACCAACCAATAGTTATATAGCAAGGCCTTGACTAACAACTCTATCTTTCCACAAAATCATATCAAAATGCTAGCAAGACCAATTATTTATAAACATACTCATCATTGTCTCTCTCAGAACATACCCCACCCGAGTTCTCTCAGGATATGCTCCATAAGGACTATTTTTTTCTTGGACTCCCTAGTCCCCAAAAGAATATTGGTCTTCCATGACTACTCCTTCATGGGATTCCCTATCTCATCCCACAAAAGCATCAAATGCCAAATAATTACACAATTCTCCATTCTGTCTTCTCAGATGAAGCACAGAACAACATATCTATCGCTCCTTCTTATACTAGGATGTTTTATTCCATTGTACTCATTCCTATCACACATGAATGTACCTAAGTTTTTGTCTTAGGAATTCCTAAGTTTCTTCCAAGAAACTTCTTCTCAAGCTCCCTCTTAACCAGGGACCTATAGCAACTCTTCATGTAGATATCCTAAAACAATTAGCTGCATGAAGAACTCTTTTCTTCGATGTCATGAATTTCTTTAAGGAGTCTTCAACTTTTGGGAACTTCAATATATAGGGAACAAATCATCCATCACTTTTATCCATGAGTTAGTCATGTCCTTAACTCATCAGAAAGTGATCTATCATATTTTCCATCTGGCTTTGGTTCATGTCATTCCTCTTTCATGCCATATTTCTCGGAAGGACATTACATCCTTCTATATGGTCTGCTTGGAAGTCATTCACAGATCTTCCCTTTGACAGTCTTACATAAACCCAACCATATGTTAGTTCAAAAATAATCACTAAACACTTCAATTGAGATTTAATTTTGCGATGATCTTTCACCATGACATCTTCTTGTAAGTATTATCATCCTGCATGCGGATTGACACATCTCCCAAAAATGTTTAGTGTCAAGGGTCTCTATCTTTTTCCGACTTCCATCAGAGCCTTCACATTCTTCCGGGAGATCTTCTAGTCAAATCTTCTTGGACTTTGGATGTTGAATGCCTTCTACCTTCGTTGCATATTATCACGACCTCTTTCTACCTTTTCACACACTTCATTCCCAAGGGCTTCCAATCAGAGTTCCCCAATCGTAGCCAACCACCTCATACTTCATATGAGGGCATATTATGTTGATTTCATCTAGTGTGACTCATGCCTTCTGAGGATCACTACTTCGAAATAGAAGTAGTGATCCTTATTACTTGCAACCATACGACATGACTTTATAATATTAAATACAAGCATACATACTTCATTTTACCTTTAGGTCATCTAGGATTCTTTCAACAACTTCCTTGATTAAAAAGATTTTCAACCCCTTGATTTGCTTCATCTCTCATGTCATCATACCATCATCCCATGAACACCACAAGTTGGAGTTCCTGATGAAAACCTTGCTTCCTTTCTAGATCTGTGAATCCTTCAATGAGGATTCCATCTTGCTTATCCTTATTCAGCAGATGTTTCCTTTTAAACTAATGTATGATGATACTTATCCTGGATGACTTCTTCCTTTGACCTTCCAATGAGGTTACCAAGAGTTATAACCTTCAAAATTGATTACCATAGATTTTGTTCTTGCGGTCCTTCATGTTTCCTTATGGCGATGTCACAAGATCTTGCTTCTAATGCTTGTCTTCCTTGGACTTTCTTCTTTTAACAATGTAAACTTTGAAACGGGAACTATAAACTCAAAACGGGAACTCTAGCCAAAAAACCCCTTAAAAACATCAAAAACAGTGCTAAAAATGAAAAGTGTTGATGTTGGAATAACACCTTTTTTTTTTTCTAGGATAAATTTTGAACATATTTTAAAAATGGCGGTAAAAACCAATTTTTTGTGCAAAAATTGTCCAAAAAACACCATCAAAACAAAAAGTGTTAACGTTGGGATAACACTTTTTTTTTCCCTTTTTTTCAAGGGTAATATTTCAACATTTCGAAATAATAATGTAAAATATTTTATCATGATCTTGAAAAAAGTTAAAATTTCAAACAAATAATGAAGACATAAAATAAAATTAAAAATA
>APFE031410985.1:109182-121408 GCA_000404065.3 Pinus taeda | reverse complement strand
AATACCATGGACCCAATACTTGGGATCAACACTTATGACGAGATACCATGGCCCAAAACGATAGGTTCAAATACCAAGGACTAAATACCATGGACCAAAACCATAGGATAAAAAATTGTCGGACTAATACCATGAACCAACCATAAGATTTCCCATGTGCGTGCGCTTTTCTCTGCATGAAAGTGCGTGAACTTTTCTCTGCATGAAAGGAACTTTTCTCGTGTGAACTTTGATGCACTATAATTTATCATCTGAGATGAGTGGGTTGCCATCAAGTACAACATATGTATCATAATGCCAATCACACTAAGAGTGTAAATCATACTAATGGTGTCCATACTCATTATATTAGGCTTTATTCATTGCCATTGGGCACATGAAATTTTTTATTAGGGCACAAGGCCTTTATTATGTTTCAAGCCTCTACTCCTAGATGTGTTATGGAAAAAATTGTTATGGCATCCATATCCCACATAAAGGTGAAATATTCCTTTGATAGGATTGATAATGGTTCTTTGAGTCCTAGTTCATGATCCTTAAGATTGAGAAGCTTTGTTTTGGGCTTAATTTCCTTGATTTTCTCCCTTAGCCATGGTATAGGCCTCATGGCCCATTTTATTATGAAAAACATGCTAATGGCGTCAAAGATCCCCCACATAGACCAACAATCCCTTATAAACCTCTTATGTGCTTGTTTGAGGACTACTACATGAAATTTGATTCCAAGAAAATTCAAAAGGGACTTAGCATCTTATGTTCCCACTAAACATACTTAAGACCTTGATTGCATTAGGTGTTACACAAAACCTCCTTATGTTACTAAGGCCTAACTTAGAGGCCTTAAGACCCAAACATGGTGCTCAAAACATGTGGCACCCATATCCTACCCAATGTTTAGAGATCCCTTAGAAAATATATATGTGGTTGTTTGAGACATTTTCAATAGATGATGAGCTCTGGTATTGCAACAACAATGTTGCAACTCCCAGGGCTACCAAATTTAATTTATCAATCCGGGGTTCGTAGAAACTTAAGAAGTGGCAGTACTGTATGCATAGTAAGCTGAGCTCTACTCAAGTTGCTTCTAGGCAGTGAATCAAACCAAGGTGTAAAAACACCATTCTACCAACTGAATCTAGATTTTGTAAGAATGAAAAGACATTGCATAAAAGGAAGTTCTACTCTACTTACAAGAATGGAAATGCTAATCTGTTTGCAGAAATGGAAATTCTACTCTACTTTGTAGGAATGGAAATACTAGTCTACTTGTAGAAATGTAAAGGCTACTTTACTTGTAGAATGTAAACATTAATCTACTTGCAAATTGTAAATGTTACATCAAAGGAAAGCCTAGTCTATGGATAAGACATAACAATGCTTGAAATGGAAAACCTAGCTTAGGAAGTGTAAAACAAAGAAGGAAAACCTAATCTAACTTCCATAAAGTAAATAGCATGAAATAAACCTTCTGTCACTGCATCCAAAAGATATTGTATCCTAGTAATAAGGTTAATTGAGTGCTTCCTAAAGTAATCATTTAAATCATCACTGTTCCATTCAATTCATGAACTTGTTTACTAACTGTAATTGTAGAGATGAATTGCAGTGGTGAAGAGACAAGTCCTAAGTGATCTCCAATCTTACTCATTCGTAGTTTCAACGCCTAAGGAGAATTATGAAGTGCTAGGAGGAAAAAATCAAGCATTGAGGACAATTAAGGTCAAGTTTAGAGAGCTTCTACACAATGCTGCATGATTTCTACAAGATTTCATTGTTTTTCTACAAGATTGAATCTGTGAGCATTATGAGTGCTAAAAAGGAGATTTGAAGGTGGGGAACGGTAGTGGAAGGTGGAAGAAGATTGTATGAGGTCCTTTCCAAGCCTAGTACCCCCCCAGGAGCCCATAATGAATAAGGAGAAATTCTCACGGGGGCCTTCAACAAATTAAAAATGAACTCTCGGTAAACAATGTTTATGAGAAGTTGTTGAGGAAGGAAGGAGGAGCTGATGGTATGCTGACAAGTGGAAATGACAATGCTATACCTTGTAATCCAATAGTAGGAGTTGCACACCACGAAAATTACTCAATATTGCAAAACATCTAGAGCATGCTAACAACATCAATTGTAGAAAATTAAACTAAAAGGAAAGGATGAGTTGAATTTTATTCAAGATATTCCTACTTCATGGTAAATGGAACCTATATTTTTATGCTTGCCAATACAAGGCTCACAACCACATTTCCCAAGAAATATGATTAGTAACTTTGCAAAGACAACTTTTTCATGTAAACAAAACTTGCAAAATTGAAATATTGTTAATCCTACATACATAAAAGCAAGATGCAGAATAAATCATACAAAGGAGAGAAGATAGAGTCTTGGGTTGAGCCCTAACCCAAGGGACCTCAGCCCTCTAACACACTTAGATTTAAAGCAACAAAAGACTTCTCATTAATCTCAAAAAGTGTTAAAATAAAATGACAAGTAAAATCTCTTAGACCTAACAGTCACTATCTTTCTCTAAAAATTCGAATCCTATTAAGCCCTTGGGATTCTTTATTTATACAAAAATGGACGAGGGAAAACCTCCTTCGAAGGAGGGTTGCTTCCCTCCAAAATCCCTAAAAATGGGGATATAGCTCCTTGAGATCCTTGCAATCTTTGAGTACATCAACTGTCAGTAGATCCTCGAAGTATAGGTGAGTAAATATAGGGAGCAAATCAAATTGTAGGTGAGAAAATGCAGGGGACAAGCCTCTTATGTAGATGTTTCCAACATACTTCTTCCTAGTAAATGCACCCTTTTCCTACACATATGTTAGGCCACAAGATATGATAAACATCCTTTAATCTTCCTAATGCACAATTTTAGTCAAAAAGGTGTTATCAAATGCGAGGAGAGAGGTAAATGAATATTGCTAGATGGCTAGATGAGCCTTGTTATATACCTATTAGTGAGGCCCATTAAAAGACATCAAGCTCAAGAACATTTATTTAGGGCCTAAGGACCTTTCTTCTCCCTAACCATGGGAGGGACTCTAAGACCCATTCTTATTGCTCAATAAGTAATAATGATGCCCATATTCCTAGCGGGAGGCTAATATGAAACCATTGTGAGGTTGATTGTGGTGGTTTTAGGCATCATTGAGGCTATACTTCACCTCAAAGTGGGGATATCAATGAAATTAGGAGGATTTTATCATTAGTCATGGGTAATGGGTCTTTACATGGTTAGGGGAAGAAGTTTAGGTCTTAGCCTATAAAATAAGCTTCATTAGGGGAATATTGAGGTTTAAAATGGACCTCATAAGAAAAAATGATCCAGGTGGATGTTGGTGGCCACCCACCTATCCCACTCGGACCCCCAAAACTATCTACTTCAGTTTTTTTAGTTTCCGTAATTGTAACACAATTTACTAATTTTAGTAGTTTTTCGGGTATTGAACTTCCATAGCCATTTTGAGGCCCTAACTGACATTTCTTGTGAAATTTGGGAGAAAAATGGGTCCATGGACTGATGTTGCTCTTCCCAAATTTGTAGAACTCAAATAGATATTTCTAATGAGCTATGGTGCACGTCAAATGGAGATCGTATGCTAAAGTTTCGACCCCGATAAGTTGATGTACCAATTTACCCAAAACGAGGCCCATATTCTGGCATTTCATCTCCTAGGGTTAGGGTTTTGGATGTTTATGGTTTTCCATTGTTTTTCAACAATAAATAGGCCTTCAAGCTTCATTGTAACACAGTTCAGAGACATGTAGCTGCCACATCTCTTCTCAGAGATAAGCTACCCTCGCTCTAGCTAGTTTATTTCCATTTTTGTTTGTGAGCATATTTAGTATATTGCAATAATAAAACAAAGTATTATTTCCACAACATCTCTTTGTATATGGTTATCTTTGTATTTTTTTCATTCCTGTTTAAGTCTGGATCAATGGTATTAGAGCAGTCTACTTTTTCTCTGTTTTTCTTTGCATGTCCCCAATGAGGTCGGGATATAAGGAGTTAGGGCTTGAACTGGTCGAACCTTTACAAGACCAGCCTCACAAATCCTGATGACCTCCCATGGCGGATGAAAATAAAGACGAGGGGGCAGGGGATCCTATCAAAATCTTGCTCGAAGAAGCCCTCGAGCAACAAAGGAATGCAATGATGGACAACTTTTCCCAGATCCTTCAGCGGCTACGCAGAGGCAATGCATCGGCTTCCAACAACTACTTTGGAAACGTCACACCCTTTAAGGTACAAGTTAATTTTGAAACCCCCATCTTTGAGGGTCGAACAGACATAAATGTCGTAGATAAATGGTTAAATCTGCTAGATGGGCTTTTCTATTCATGATTTTTCCAATCGAGAACGATTATTTTTTCTCTTCTCAAAGGATCCCCCACATCAAGGACTAGTGGGAAACCTACTACAAGCAGAAGGATGAAAGTACAGACTCACTATTTTCAGCCACATCCACTTGGAATTCATTTTGAGACGCCATCAAGGAGCAATAATACACTACCAAATGCTATGAGGACAAATACATAAAGTGGTCCATGCTGTGATAGGGAAGGGACAAAGATGTGCCAGAGTTCACAAACATTTTTCATACCCTTCGCACACAGTTGGGCATCAAGGATTATGAGCTACATTTGGTACTCAGATATTGTGGTTGCCTACACAGGTACATCCAAGAAGAGATGTAGTTTCTGAACATTTCCTCGCTTGGCACGACATACCGATACACTGTCAAAATCGAGCAGAAGTTTAAACAGAAGAAGTGAGACTTTGGATCTGCGAATCCGAAGACCAAAGGACAAAGCCAAGGCCAAGTGACCCAAGATAACCCATCGAAGTTGCAAGAAAATAACAACACCATGAAGTTGAAGAAGGACACAGGAAAGTGGTGTGAGTTCCATAAGATCCCCAATCACAACACAAGTGAGTGTCGGACCAAGTAGTCATTGGTGGCTAAGTTGAAGGCTTCAGAATCATATGCATGTTTTGACCCTGAGTCAAAAAATGAAAAGGAGAATGACAAGGGGTAGTAGATCATTGATACGGAGCCCAACGCCACTGTTGCCACCACCAAGATCCAAAAGAATGAGCCCGAAGATCCAGAGGAGGGGGAGCGTATTTTCCACTCACAAATGTGGGTGAAGGGTTCGCTGCTGCAATTCATTGTCAACAGTGGTAACTAAAAGAACCTCATTTTAGTAGAGGTCGTGAAGCGGTTGGGCCTATCGACTACACCACACCTACAACCATACATTATCAGGTGGCTTCACCAAGGACAAGATCTTCGAGTCCACCAGTAGTACTGCCTTCCCTACAACATCAAGCCCTTCATAGATGAGGTATTGTGTGATGTTGCACCTCTGGATGTTTGTGATGTATTGTTAGGCCAGCCATACTTGTGGAGGTGACATGTTGTGTACGAGTCAAGGCCTCACGCTATTATTATTACTTTGGGTAATTCATTATTAGGATACTGGAGGTAGCCCCACGTACCACCACCTATTTGATCTCTACTAACAAATGTAGTAAGATCATCTCATAGACTAGGAAATTTATTTTTTGTCTGTTCCGCTCCCATAGTAAGGGGAAGATTATCACCACATCCATGACCCTCACGAAGGTTTCTTCCATGCAGCAGCCGCAACAGAGGGATACGGTCATGAAAGAACATAGTAACAACTTATCCTCACCCATAGGGGTACCACACAAGCTTCAGGTGGGCAACAAAGTCTGGTTGCATCTGCAGAAAGAACACCTTACAAGAGCCCATCAAAAGCTCCAACCACTTCGACATGGTCCTTACACCATTACCAAAGCTATGGGAAACAATGCTTTGGAGCACAACATCCCCCCCTTCCTTCACTTGCACCGAGTGTTCAATGTGGAACATCGTCGACCATGCTTCCCACCATTACTGGACACATCAGAGATTGTAGAACAACTCACTAGGGACCAAGTTCAGTGGATGGAGGAACTCAACACAATGGTGACCATTACTTCTTAAGGGGGGAGGAATGATCCAGGTGGATGTTGGAGGCCACCCACCTATCCCATTGGGACCCCCACAACTGTCTCTTTCAGTTTTTTCAGTTTCCACAATTGTAGCACAATTTACTATTTTTAGTAGTTTTTTGGGTCCTGAATTTCCAGAGCTGTTTTGAGGCCCTAAACGACATTTTTTGGGAAATATGGGAGCAACATGGGTCCATGGACCGATGTTACTCTTCCTAAATTTTTAGTACTTGGATAGATATTTCTAACGAGCTATGGTGCACGTCAAATGGAGATCATATGCCAAAGTTACAACCCCGGAAAGTTGATGTACCAATTTACCCAAAATGGGGCCCATATTGTGGTGTTTCATCTCCTAGGGTTACTTTTTTGGATGTTTATGATTTTATGTTGTTTCTCAACAATAAATATGTCTTTAAGCCTCATTGTAACACAATTCAGAGGCATGTATCCGCCACATTTCTTCTCAGTGATAAGCTACCGTCTCCCTAGCTAGTTTATTTCCATTTCTGTTTGTAAGCATATTCAATATTTTATAGTAATGAAATGAAGTATTATTTCCACTGCATCTTGATGTATATGGTTATCTTTGTATTTTATTACATTCCTGTTTAAGTCCGGATAAAAAATGTACAACCAAAATAAACTTTATAAGAACCAATAGGATTCAAGATATTCACCATGATGTCAACCATGGGGGATGATTCACCATTTTTGGAGTAAAAAAGTAAAAAGATTAAAAAATAATAAAATAATAAAACTACTTTTTCAACTCGTTTATTTTCAACTTATCTCCCTAAGGTTTTAATATAATTTCGAGTGGGAGTACTCGTTGGATGCAAAATTTAATTCCTCATCCAAGGAGTGCCCATGTTGCATACTTTTGATGGACCTTGCTACATGAAAAATGAGAAAAACATGAAAAAACATGATTGCAATCATGTTTTTCATGTATTTCTCATTTTTCCTATAGTAGGGTCCATCGAAAGTATGAAATATGGGTACTCCTTGGATGAGAAATCAAATTCTGCATCCAAGTAGTGTCTTCGCTCGAAATTTGAGTAAACCCATAGGGAGATAAGTTTAAAATACGAGTTGAAAAAATAGTTTTTTCTTTTTTCCTTCTAAAATTTGATGATGAAATCTAATACTATTTTATTATTTCCACTATTATTTTATAATTTCCTTAGGAGGCCCATTTTAGACCTCAAAATTCCCCTAATGCTAGATATCAAGGGCCAAGAGCAACACCTCAAACCACCATAAATGTTGTCGCAATGATATCCTTGGCCTATAAGTGGGGATATCAATTGCACTAAGGAGATTTCAATACTGATTATTATTATTAAGGCCTTGGTAATGGCTTCGGGAGGAATCTTAGGTCTTAAGCCATAAAAGAAGCTTCTAAGCATATAGGGAAAATAATAATGAAACAAACTATCCTAGAGTAAATAACAAGGGCATCCTTGTCTTCCAAATAGGCATAAACACATTATTAGAATATTTTGAGCATTAGTTATGGGCCTTGAGGCCTTTGACACAGATATGTGAGGAAATAAGGTGATTGAATCCTAGAATCAACTTTTGGGACTACCTGAATATGAAAAACACCTTGAATTACCACACAACATATCTCAAGGTTATCCTTGAATTTGAGTAGAGATATGGGTTTCAATAAAATATTTTTGATCCTACGTACATGCATCTTTGGGACGTAAACATCGTTTAAGGATGAAAACTAGAACTTATGTCATAAAGGAAATTTCTAAGTATCTAGGTTTAACAATGATATCTTGATCCACCACACATGAATTCGTAAGAATATCCTTGCCCTTTGAAGGGGTATACTACTGACATTAGAAAATTTTGAGAATTAGGTATAGGTCATGGGGCCTTGGGCATAATTGTGGGGGAAAACCCAAGGTTTTGGTTAGAAATTAAGATCATAGGAATGACAACTCATTAAAAACACTTTGAACCAAAACACATGATCTTCTAAGGGGATATTTGTCCTACAAATAGCCCCAACCTGTTACACAAAAAATTGTCACCATGACTCTCTACAGTTTGTGTGAGTCCATCAACACTCATACATACCTCCTTTGCAAGTCTTAAGCCTTAGCTCTTCATGTCAAGCCTTGAAAATGGGAGAAAGACTTTAAAAATATCTCAAATCTTGGTTTCGCACTTTCTCCTAGCATTGCCTACAGTGCCACACAAAATGGTCATGTTTCCTACGAACTTGACTGCTCTGTTTGTTGAGTAATGGGTGCGAACCCCTGTAAAAGTTAAAAAGGCGTGAGTTCATTCTTAAAAGCTCATCTTGGGTCACTTCTAGACACTTCTAGAAGGCATATTGCACTGGCAAGTCTGCTCCACCTTGGTTCATCCATTCCATAACTAAGGGAGCTAACTCAATGATATGAGGTGCTTATCCCATTGAAGGAGGAACTTATCCCTTCAATGGTGGACCTGCAACTTCCTCCATTTGCACTATAAATTCAGGCATTGGGCTGGTCGTAGGGGAGGTTGAAAGCTAAAGATTCTTGAGGGTAAATGCTACTGGAAATTAGACTTCCTTTTTGAGCTTGTGAGAGGAGAGATTACATACCTTTCATTTCATTTGGGAAGTGAGTGAGGCTTGTCAAAGTAGAGGAGATTCCTGGTGGACCTTGGAAAGAGCTTGTGCAACATCAAGGAAAAGGTTGTAAGGTTCTTTTATTCATAAAGTTAATACAATCAAATTTATTTTTCTCAATGAACTGTCTTTAATCGTTTATTTTATGAGCTCCTTGATCTTCATAATGAACATGTTTTATTATGTTATCTATGCAAGTGTTCTTTGATGTGTGTTTGTTTGTGTATGCAGGTTATTAAAAGGGAACTGCTTGAAGCTGTTGGAACAAAACTGCCACAAACAAGCATTGGACCGAGGTAGGGTCTACTATACCTCTTAGTTTTCATTCATGAATTGAAACATGTTTAGAGAAAAGTAGATTTGCATGTGCTGCTTGTTGCTAGATATCATTTGATACTAGGGAGATTGGTCTTGTCCGCAAGAACAATTTATCCGACCAACAAATTGGTGACTCCGTTGGTGAATAGTTTTGGTTTTTAATTTGTCTTTGCTTTGACTTGAGAAACTTGAGTTTTGGTTTCTGATTTTGCCTTGATGTGTGTGGGATTGCGTACTTGTTAGAACCTGGTTTGATTTTTATTTTTCGAATTTTTGGAAGAGGACCGCACATTCTGCGTTAGGTACAGTGTGTACCTGTCCGCACTGTTACAGTATAACACAGAGTGATACCGCACCTGGTTCTACTGGGAGCCTGCGGACCCTGTCAAAAGTTTGAAAAACCTAATATCCTTCCGCCCAGTTAGGTTTAGTTTTTGTCCATAGCTGTTAGTTTATGCCCAGATCTGCACTTGTCTTGACAAAAGTTCCTTGTGAGTTAGTTTCCATTGGCATTCTCGTTTGAAGTGATTTTCTAGAAGTTTTTCCTACTGGATTGATTTTTGCTTGGTCTTCGTAATAGCTCAGAGATTGGAAGCCTTAGAGCCTTAGATCACCCTAGTATCTCCGGTCTGCTTGCTGAGTTTGACTAGTTTATGAAATCTATCCTTGAAGAGAGTTAGATCCCATTTTTCTCTTTTGCAAAAATTTGATTAAACTTGATTGAAAGTTTTGAATTTCATTTTTTTTATTAGAACATAATTGGGTGTTTTTGATTAGTTTGTTGATCTGAACAAATTGATCCTTAGTTAGCTGAAAAACTAAGTTAAGCATCCTCAAAAACATTTCAAGTTTCTTTTCAATCCATTTTGTTAAGATCTCAAGATTAGATTATAGTTTTGAGTGTTTCATAGAAATTATAGAAGCTCGCTGAAAAATTTGTTTTCAATAGTTTTTAGAGTTTTTTCAGAAATCTTAAAAGCTCTCTTGAAAGAATTGTTTATTCTTGTAGTTTTTTATTGTTGAAAAGAAAAGGGATTTTCCGTGAGCGTGATTAATAGTCTTGTTGTTGAAGTTCTTTGAAAAGACAAAAAGTTTTCCTTTCAGTTGTATGTTAAGCGAAATATTTGATTTTCAAAGCATTGCATTTTCAACTCTTCCTTAGCTAGAAATTCATTGAAAAGAAAAGGAATTGTTTATCATCTTAGGTGCATTTTTTTAGTGTTTTCAAGTCGAGTCTTCACACCATAAAGTTTCATCTCTACACCCATTGACTTAAGAATCAACCAATAAAATTAACGCTTAATTAAAATCCATCTAGCAATCTTTTTATTTTCTAGGGCTCTTTTCACCAACATAGCTTAGGCTAGTATCTTGGAGTAGGGAGTAATTAACTCTCCAAGATAGTTTAAACAAACAAGTAGTCGATCTTGCAGTAGAGAGAAATTCCAATTGTTACATCTATGCTCTGGGAAAGCTCCTCTTAAAGGAGAAGCACGAGATCATATCTGAACCAGTGTGGGAATCAATCCTTCCTCATTAGGAACGATAGAAGATATTCACATATTAAAAAGGGTAAATCTCGGATTGACCATTGTCGAGGAGCCTGGGGTCACTTGTTGGTAAACCTTGGATTATGTCAAGGAGCCTTCAAGGGGATTGACCTTGTTACTCTGCCCTTGCGTGCGTATCAGATCGTAGACTGTTCCCCCAGGTATATTTGTTTCCGTTGGTAACCTTAGTGGCCATAATATATAGGATTCTTTCTTAGGTGACGGTGGAGGGAAGATCCCACTGTACCTGGAGCAGACGTCGACTAGACTCTCTTAGACTCTCTAGGGGGTTATCTTCACTCAAGACAGTTATAGTGGAGAAACTTGTGCCAGTCTATTTCACTAAGCAGGTTGTCAGGGTAACTATTCCAACCGCCATTTCTGTATTGAATTCTGCGACGTTGGATTTCATCACCAACTAGTGTTTTCGATCCGGAAAGGTATTGTTTGTGTGTGGTTTGATCTCCTAGATTTATTAGGCATATGCTTCAAATTGTTTGGTTCTTTAGAGATTTTAGGTGGTTTTCTTGATATTTTCTTTATTTTCATGTGAAGTAATTAAATAATTAATCGTGGCTGAATTACCAAGACAATCCCATTGACTTCAGGGGCAGCCTCCCGAATTTACACCAAGTTGACTTGAAGGGTTGCGGCTCTTGTCACACCTAGTGAAAGTAGAGTTGGGTCACTGGAGGCCGAAGAGTATTCGTTAATCATACATCCTGATTATCTAGTTCAAGCAACTGAACATATTTCTGAACCGATTTCATTTTCCGAAGTTACTGGTAGTATTACTCCTACTAGTTCATTAGCCGAAGAACCTGAAATCTCTAAACCTGAAACTGAACCTGCTGCTACTCCATCTTCAGGATTTGCTTCTCCTGTTTCTAGTGGTCCTAGTTCACCCAGGGTAGAAAGTATCATTACCTAGAATCTTCCTTCTGGACTCATTTCCATAGAAGAGCTTGTAAGTCCAGACGAAGGTATAAATATCCCCGAAAATCAACCATCTATCGAACTTAGGGAGCGTGAATCCATTTTCTACAGTCCCATTAGAGGTGACGCTTGGTATATTTTGTTGACCAACTTTTTAGAAAATCCAGGTCTTGCGTCTTCACCACCTCGATTTCATTTCCATCTAACACCCAGAGGTTATTATCCTCCTTTGAATATGTCGAGACAATCATCCTTGTTTTCTCAAACGCCAGAAACATTTTTACATGGCGGTCCTTCTGTTCCTTCTGGGTATCAGTCTTTATCTGGTACTTTTTCAGGAGCATCTCCTCAACCCATCGAATATGTAGTATCTCCTGGTAATAGCGAAACTAAACCGTTAAGTGTCGAAGAGATTCTTATGATGTCTGGTACTACTCCTAACCCGCAACCTCAAGGTAGTTCAATACCGCCTGGGGGGCAGCCGCAAGGTACTCAAATACCGCCTGGGGGGCAACCTCAAGGCAGTCCATTACCACTTGGGGGGCAACCTCAAGGACAGTACATGCCTATGGGACAGTATTTTCCTCAAGGTCAACCACAGATGCAATATTCACCTCAAGGTCAACCCCAGTATCAATATGTACCTCAAGGTCAACCTCAGTTTTAATATGTGCCTCAAGGTCAGTACCAGCCTCAAGGTCAGTACCAACCGCAAGGTCAGTACCAACCTCAAGGTCAATACCAACCTCAAGGTTTCCA
>APFE031410985.1:74495-102208 GCA_000404065.3 Pinus taeda | reverse complement strand
ATATTTAAATACATTAGCAGATGCAGTTGCTTCTCGAATGTTAAATAGACATTTGCATTAAATCAAACAGTAAATTTATAAAAAAACATCCCATAACATGTTTTGCAAGATAACCAATAATAGTGATATAGCATAGCATAGAAGTGTGTCAAAATATACATCGTCTTCGATCATAGGTTAAAAAACACCTTATGATCAGCAAAAATGATAGCACAAAAAGTCCAAAAATGAGTCTACAAGGCGATCATCCTATCACTGGTGATGATCACGATAAGACACCACTACTCGGGCCACCCTACAAAGGAACCTCCTAAAAGGTCCTGGGACCCCAATCACATAGCGCTGTAACCTAAGAGGAATGTCATCTATGTTGATCTCCGGAATATCTGCTGTCAAGAACTCTAGATGACTCTCCAATTCGGCCAAGGTCTCTGCTGATTGGTCTTGTGGGGCCGGTGCTGTGGAAGTTGGCTATCTTCTATCATAAGGCTAGAGAGCGGCTGGTCGACGTGGACCCACATCTGCATTTAAAAATTTTTACTATCAGTTTTTGGACGATTTAAAAAACAAAAAAATATATATAATTTAAAAAATGTTGAAAACAATTTTACCTGTATCATCCCATTGCTCTCTTGGTGGAAGAGCCATGTCTGGATCACCACGATAATCCATCCCAGCATATGGAAAATCCTTAATCACAAAAATTTGGTTCTCTAACCAACGAAAATACTCAGGTGAGAATCGAACGACCTCGGTGCCCTCCTCAGGATGGCGGGCCATGACTGCAACCCAGCGCATAATCCTGGGATCTCGGGGAAGTCCAACCTCAACGGTAAGTTACTGTGGAACCAGCATAGGTACCCTCTCTAGGGCAAAGCTCACAACTAAGTAACCATATCCAAAGTTCTTTAGTTGTCCATTATTTTCCCTAGTCAATTGGCCTTTCAACACAACATCACACCAGTTGAAGATGGTGCCTCGGAAGCAGTCTACTGTCATGTGCATCTGGAAACCGGTAGCTAAATGCAATGCTGCGCTTCCACATAGTGTGGTGACAGTAAATGCGATCACTTTAAGTTCAGGATGAGTGATCTCTCACATCTATCCGTTTGTCCGCAGTTTGGACATTGCAAAACTCTAGTTGAAGACTAGTGATAGACTGGACACCTGGCCTAGATTCGAATAGAGATAGTCCTTCACCTCTCTTCGGCAAAGTCAGAAAATAAATTTCATCTGGCTCGATTTCAAGCCGGTGTCCTCCAATGATGAAACATTGGTCCTGCGTGCTCCACCTATCTACCAGCCATTGTAGAAAGTATACCTATCCCCTCATTCCAGGTATGGCCCAAATTTTAAATAGCCCGCATGCTCTCAATGCCTGTAATGAAGGTGGATGGAGTAATGCGGCTTGATCCACATCTTCGTCTTCTCTTTCCCACCAAATAATCATCTTGTCTATCCGCATTGCAAAATAGGTGGTTTAGAACATTTCAATCTGAAACTTGTGGGGCAAAATGAAGAAATTAGGGTTTTAAATCTGTGTTCCACGGGGTTCACACCCATTCTTTTAGAGACAGTTCGTAGCTGTGCACTTTTCCTTAAGAACAGGTGCGGCACCCTAACTTTTCCCTGTGCACGGAAAAATCGCGGTACGCAGGGGCCACATGGCGCACCTGCGCAACCACCGCGAGCGATTTTTTGCCCAAATTTCCTTCTAAAAATCAAATTCTAAAGCCTAAAGCAAAATTTTAAACGGATGAAATGCAAGTCAGGGATGATGTGGATTACCTGGAGAAGACGGTTCTCAATTCCAGCGGTCGGATTTTTTGCAATCTTCACAGGACGTTTTCTTACCAAAAGCTCTTACTTTTTACTCCAAAGCCAAACAGTGAAAATGAACTTGTAAAAGCCCTATTTATAAGATTTTTTGAATAAATAAATTTTTAATTTATTTATTTTTCACTTTGAAAAGGTCACTTTTGGTACATTTTTATTAATTTTTAAACAGATATGAGTAATGTTTGCAGTTTTTGTGCAGAATATTGGGTGTCCAGGGAGAATTGGTCATTTTCAACAAAAACACATAGGAGTCCTCTTTAAGCTCTTTTCTGACTCGTAAAATATGAAAAGATTGTTGAGTTTTTCTTTTTAGACTCGTTAAAACGGAATTAAAAAGATGGTCCACTTACAGCGTTTTTCTGACCGTATAAACATGAAAAGATTGCCGGACTTTTGTCGTTTCGAGTTCGAAATTGGTAATAAAACGACGTGTTTTCGATCGCTTTTTTACTTTTTCATATTGACGACACTAATTATGAAAAGTACTCCTTGATCGTAATGGTCAAGCGGTTCTCTCAAGTATTAGTTTATACTTTTTCAGGCTTGGGAGACACAAATTTACGAAAAAGGACAACCATGGAGTTTTCTTAAGTTTTCCTCCTGACTCCCTAAGATTGAAAAACGCCGAGTTTCTCCTATATTGGACTAGTTAAAATTTAACAGTAAAGGACTTGTTCAATTACAAACAGGAACGAACCACTCCTTCTTAGGTTTCGAATCTAAACTAAGTTGGACTCATCTGAAGGATGAGCTTATAACCAAGCAAATGTTATCCTCCTCAAGCTTGTCAAAAATAAAGAGGTACTTGCCAGAAATGGTGGGGGAAAAGAGAGAAAAATGAACCTGTTTTTTGTACTTCGTGTTTGAAAAAAATTTCCATCACTGTTGAACATGACACTTTTATTCACCTGGGATGGGAAATCCTTTACCTAACAGTTAATCAAGCCACATTGCAAGTCTTCAGCCAGATTCCGGGTATTAGCTTTGGGTCAATTGTCACTAAGCCATCTGTCGTGTCGTTATGTGTTCAAGAGATATGTGCAAATAAATCATTCACCTGCAAAATATCTGTCATCCATCATTGACCATCCCTGAGTTAGTCCTTTCCAAATATATTTCTTCAGACTTGATCTATGATTTCGTGTTATGGGCTTGCCTATGACGGATCGCTTTCTATCGACTCCGACTCATTATCTAGAAGATGATCTAGGAATCGTCGTACTTGGTCTGCATGTTCAATGGCAGGTTCTCGCCTTTAGACAGGTTGATCGTTGACCTCGATCAAGATTCTGACGTTTGTTGACATCGACTCATTTCATTCACATTTCATGGATGTACTGAGTACTTGAGGGCATAACATTACTGGTGTTCCTCTCACACTTTTAACAGTTTACATCATTGACTGTAATCAAGTGGTTTCTACCATGTTCAACTTCGACACTTCATCAATGGATAGAATCTACTAGTTCGGGAAGTAGAAATGAAGACCCTGGATCTAGTTTCCACCATCTAGGCTGCGAGGAATTTTGTTATCATTATATAGTGGACTATTCATAAACAGATGGTTGCACCCATACTGTGTCCATATGTCTCTACTTGTGATGTAATACCAAATCATTCATGTACCAAAACAATTTTAGATAGTTCTTAGTCAGTTTTGATCTGAGTATGGGAATGCCTACCTCAGCGATGATATTTTCACATATATATATTTTGTGTTGAATGTTTTTTACAGGTTCTAACCGAGGTATCCACAGGAAGATCCTTGAAATGATAAATTCCTTCACTCTTCTTAGATGATCAAAAATTATCCTCATCTATTACAGACTTTTCACTTTAGGGGGCAACCTGTTACACAAAAAATTGTCACCATGACTTTCTACAGTTTGTGTGAGTCCATCACCACTCATACATACCTCCTTTGCAAGTCTTAAGCCTCATCTCTTCATGTCAAGCCTTGATAATGGGAGAAAGGCCTTAAAATATCTCAAATCCTGGTTTCGCACTTTCTCCTAGCATTGCCTGTGGTACCGCACTCAATGGTCATGTCCCCTGTGAACCTGACCGCTCTGTCTGTTAAGTGATGGGTGCGAACCCCTGTAAAAGTTAAAAAGGCGTGAGTTCGCTCTTAAAAACTCACCTTGGATCACTTCTGGATGCTTCTAGAAGGAATAAACGCTCGCAAGTCCGCTCCACCTTGATTCATCCATTCCATAACTAGGGGAGCTAACTCCATGATATGAGGTGCTTATCCCATTGAAGGAGGAACTTATCCCTTCAATGGTGGACCTGCAACTTCCTCCATTTGCACTATAAATTCAGGCATTGGGCTGGTTGTAGGGAGGTTGAAAGCTGAAGATTCTTGAGGGTAAATGTTGCTGGAAATTAGACTTCCTTTTTGAGCTTGTGAGAGGAGAGATTACATACCTTTCATTTCATTTGGGAAGTGAGTGATGCTTGTCAAAGTAGAGGAGATTCCTGCTGGACCCTGGAAAGAGCTTGTGCAACATCAAGGCAAAGGTTGTAAGGTTCTTTTATTCATAAAGTTAATACAATCAAGTTTATTTTTCTCAATGAACTGTCTTTAATGGTTTATTTTATGAGCTTCTTGATCTTCATAATGAACATGTTTTATTATATTATCTATGCAGGTGTTCTTTGATGTGTGTTTGTTTGTGTATGCAGGTTATTAAAAGGGAACTGCTTGAAGCTGTTGGAACAAAACTGCCACAAACAAGCATTGGACCGAGGTAGGGTCTACTACACCTCTTAGTTTTCATTTATGAATTGAAACATGTTTAGAGAAAAGTAGATTTGCTTGTGCTGCTTGTTGCTAGATATCATTTTATACTGGGGAGATCGGTCTTGTCCGCAAGAACGATTTATCCGGCCAACAGTTGGCACACATTCCAAGTCAAGCCAACACAGCTATTTCGATTGGGAATGAGGGATATATTAGCGCACAAGCTTTATGGTCTTCATATTTTTACTTTCATCTCTAGTTTTGCTCCATTGCCAGCAGGCCTGGACAATACCCCGGCGGAGTCACGCAGGAACACAAGCATCGCTCCGCTGCCAGCGAGCTTGGTCAGTTCCCCGATCGAGTTACTTGTATCACCTCTCTGTGTAGGAAGCCTTTCTCTTCTTTCTCCTAATTCATTTTTCATTTTTTCCGAAATTTTTTCATTTTTTCATTTTCATAACTGTGTATAGCACTTATTCATTTCAGAGGCATAAGAGGGATCTTGACTTATTGAGAGCATAAGAGGTTGTTCCTTCAGAGAATTAGTTTATATATATACCTCTAACATGCTTGTTAAGGTTTTCCCCCTCACCTTACTCTACTTGACTGAGCTGACAAGGATTAACCCAAAAGAAACCAACTAGAGTAGGTGACACTAGTTAGCGCACAAGTGTTGTGTTTTCACCAAGGTTCACTTCCTACACTAAGTATTTTCCATTGGAGTATCATGGAGTGAAGATAGCAAATTCTTCATACAGAGGTAGGATGATAGATAACCAAGTATTGATAACACCACGAGTCCTCTTGTATTGTACCCAGCTTGCTTCAAAAGTTGCACACAGTTTCATGTGAAACTAACCTACTAGCATAAACAAACAAATAAACATGAAACAAAGTAGGAGCAGAAGTAAATGCGTAAGCAAAGCGAGTAAGCAAACAAGCAAGCAAACATACAACCATGCAAAGTAAGAAGCAAACATGCATGCAAGAAAACAAACCAAAAGTAAACACTACTCCTACTCCTTAGCTAATGGTGCATGGGCCTGCTCAAGTAAAGTGATACTCCCAATGCAGCCACCGGCGAATTGGTTGACTCATATAGGTGAAGACATGGTTTGCGAACAACACAATTGTGTGAACCAACAAACATGAAAGATATAGTAATGAAGACAAACACACTCCGAGTTTAAATGTGTCCACAGAACATAAGTGAGTGAAAGTTAATGACATGCAATTTGTGGACTTGCCTTGATTTTATGTGGCACTGCGTACAGATGTTAAGCATACGCATACTCTTGACTGTGACATGCAAGAAAACGAAAGAAACAAAGACAACATGTGTCGTGCACGTGTGCTTTCTATGCAATATTCCTCCAATGCATGAGAGATGGGATCGTGTAATTCAAGTGGAGGAAGCATAATATGTGTGTGAGATTGATCTTCAATGCATACATGTGAGTGATGAGGAGCCTCGGGTGATTCAATAATTTCCTAATCGAAAGTGAAACCAACCTCAGGATAGCGAGGGCCTAACATAACCATCAACTCGAGCTGAAGTACCTCGACAATCTGGGGGTTTCTGCTTCGTCGACAAATATATCATCAAAAACAGGTGGCTTAGAAAAATCAACTACGATATAATCATCATTGTGATCAAATATAGGGGTAAATAGATCACAACAACTATGATCAACAAAACCAATGATTTCATCGGCATCCTCGTGATCTGATGAATATAACAGAGGGGTAGATGAGAAGCAGGAAAATTCACCCTCTATGTTTCCGGAAAAGGTAGATGAAAATTCAAGTGGATTTTCAATGAATTATTTGTCCTCTCTGTTGATGGATGATGGACTGACATCCGGTGTGTTCTATAAATGATCAACAATGGGCGCATTTATAGAAGGAGATATACATGCGAAATTAGGGATGGCAGAATCACCAAATATATCAGGAAAGAATGGAGGAGGCTTAGATAGAAGGGAGTCATCCTTCGTCGAGGGTTTATGCTCAAGCTCCCAATCATACTCCTCATGAATGATAGCGTAGGTTGGTTGCGCAACACCAACTCCGTCGATAACTTGATCCTCATTCACAACAAGTGTAGAGTCTGGAATGGAAGAACACAAGACAGTGCAATCTGGAGGATCATCAAAATATGAAGACGGAGGTTGAGGTACAAAATGCATGTGACAACCCATGGGATTTGCAATTAAGTCTACACAAAAAATTAGAGAAGTGGTGTTGGGAGGATGTGACGGCTAAACGAATTTGTGTGCATGTTCTCCCACATCACTCTACAGTGGTGGAGTTGTTTGATGAGGGGACAGTGGATGGTCACTTGTGACAGTGAACGTGTTCATCTGTGATTATGCAACTCCATCACCGAAGTATGTTGAGCAGGGCTTGGGCTTGAACTTTATTTTAGGATTAACAGATTTGGTAAGACAGTACTCAAATCTTTCCATGAGATACTCGAATTTCATTTGACTTTTCGAAGCTTGAAATTGCAACACATGAAAGAAATCCCAAAATTCCATAGGCGATTCATGTGGGACCTTCCGTTGTTGTAACAAATTTTTGTTAAGAGGTTCCGGATCAAAATGATGGAAAGTAGATTCAATGAGATCATAGAATTTCTCAAGTGAGTGCACGCTGCCAAGAGGTAGACTTTAGCACCACCGTAGTGGGGATTCGCGAAGTGTGTATGAAAGCAGCAGACTGACCTCTTCTGCATAGAACTTGTCTGCATCATCAAGGAATGCATAAAATACTTCTAATTACTCAGGCCAGGCTACTTCGCCTTCACCATCATACATGAATTCGGGCAAGATATCAGAAAAATCCCTCGTGATGTTGAGAGGATCGGCATGCGAAAAAAATCATGGAAGGGTGAGTGTGACAGTATCCATGATAGATGTACAAAGGTTCAATATAGGATGAGAGGAGACAGCTTGTCTTCTAGCCCTCCTTCAAGCACCAGAAATGTTGATGGTGTTGGACCCATCAACATGTCAAGGGATCTTCCCGATAAGAAGTCCCAACTAGACCTCAGACGTTTGGTGTAGGAGTCCCAACAGTGGGTCATACAGTATCACCTTGATCACGGTTGCGCGCAGAGGCAAATAAGATGTCCTTGTTGGTATCAAGGGTGTGACAGTGCAGCAAGCCAAGGAAGGTGCATGAATTGTTTTAACACACTGAAAGTGGGGTGAGTGTGCCCCTTGGAAACCTGTGAAGGCACGTGGCTTAGAAGGGAACACACAATCGAAGATGCATCACAAAATGGAAATCAAGTTATCTAACAATCCAAAGTGATGGTTAAACCAACAGCACATCTCAGTAAGATTCACATACTTATATAGAAAGATTCCATGCATGCATGTGTAAGCAAACAATACATATATCATTAGAGTAACTCTGATAGCTAAGATACAATAACAACATATGCATGAAACGTGATGGCTCTATTATATTAAGAAGTGAAAGTTCCAACCATACAGTACAACCATGACCAACCACTAGTCCAGATAGCGAAATGTTATAGTCACTGTCGCCTGTTCATCCAAAGAGATGTACTAGCTCTGCACTATGGAGAATCCAAGGCTCGTTACAATACTCTCCAAGCTTTCTCTAATATACTCTTATCGAAAGCTGGCTCACCAAAAGCCTTTAAAATGAGTTATGAGGTACTATATATAGAAAAGGGTGGGGTGACCCTTGACATTCCCCTTTTTTATTGTTCATCTACCCTCATGACCCTTCAACTACTCTATGACTGTTACATTCAGCTATTGACACTTGAACTTCCACTTGACAAGATGTTACATAAAATTTGCACATGTGAGAGAAAACATACTTATGAAAGACATCACTATGACTCAGACAATTATGGGAAGACCAACTCTTCGACATCCTCATGATGGTCGACAATGGCGAACTGATGCCAAGCTCGATAGTCCACGATGGTATCTGTGTACTCTGTGGTGACATCTTTCTAGAAATGAACTCTTGCCTCTGTTGCATCTGGGTACATTGCTTTGTCTCCTTTGTCCAGTTCATCTGATAACGTGCACCTCATTGTCTTAAGTGCGGTCGGACCAATGATACACTGATGCATAGTGTCTGCACTGATCACCAAGTCTGTTTTGGTGGCTATGTACATCAACTCATCAAAGTACAAGTCTAGCTCCAGTCGAACTTGTTCCTTTGTCTTTGTCTCGATGAGTGTCCCAATAGATGGGATTGCATGTGCGCGCACAACAACATCCATGCTTTTGAATACCCGTGCACGGGAAACCTACAAGCTAGTGATGAGCTACGGGAGTTCTTCATAGTTCTGGAGCTGACTCGGGATGCATGCCTTCAACTCAACTGCTTTGGGCTTCATCATCTTAGGCAAGTGTAACAATGCTCCCTTATATCTCATTGTCCATGTTTGCATGTAATCGACAGCGGCATGCAAGTTTGACAAGATACGTGCTCTCCTAGCATAGCACTGCTGCAAACCATTGATATGGACAACTACCTTATGCATGGTACCAAACCTAGAATACAACGCTCGCATGATTGTATCAAGGGACGATACTTCATCCCATATCGCCTTCTTCAACTATGCTCAAGTGGATGTTGTAACCAGTTCTCCTCCCTACTTTGTCGTCTATAACTCCTTAGCCATTTGCTTGTTCTCTACTATCAAGAAGCAAACACTCAAGCTAGTGGCTTTGGCATATGCTATGGTAGCATCGGCTAATGCTGCTAGATGCTTGCGAATGTTAGATATGATCCCTCATTCCTCAAATTGTGCAGGAGATGTGTGATCATCCAGAGTAGACACTCTTGGTGATTGCACAACTCTATGTTGCGACTCATCGAATGATATGTTATGCATCTTTTCTTCCGGATGGTCTCCAAGGATCTCAGTATCTCCTTGGTCGGTTGGGACTTGCTCTGCTTCTGGATCCGGTGAAGCCAGTGGATCGACATCTTGGTGGTAAGGCATGTGGTCGATGTCTTTCTCTAACTCTAGGTGCTCCATCTTCGTATCCATCTACTCAAGTACTCATTCAATCTCTTGAGCGAAGTCCTTCTCCTGCAACTGCTCACCCTCTCTTCTTTGCTCCAACTTCTCGGATGAGTCTACTACCTATATGGGTGAATTTTCATCCATTTGTGCATGTTGCGCCCCCTGTTGTATCTGTCCCTACTGCACTTCCTTCTCCTATTTGCGCAGTTCTTGTTCCTTCCAGAGTTTCGCCTTCAACTCATGCAACTCCTTCACAGTTTCCTCCATCCTTTGTTTTTCTCTCTACCTTGTACGGTCTTCCAGTCGTGTTGTGGCATCTTTGCCTCCATTGCCAAAGCTGCTTGCTGCACAAGTGGATATGCTCTGAACTTGCAGCTTTGTTCTACCTCTGCGCTATCAACAATCTTTCTCTTGCCTTTTTCACGCACTAGTATGTTTATCTATGTTGTTGTTATTGCTGGTGCTTTCCTAGTTGTTGCTTCATGCTGCTTTGCTAACCATTCCACAACGATGTCGACCAGTTCATTGGGCTTCGAGAAGTTGTGACAATATCTCCATGATTCTTCCTCAACCCAATGACACACCCCATGGATCCATAGAAATTTCACTCTCGCGCAATGATCCTTCACAAAACAACGTGGGTCATACGAATTAAAGCTTCGAGTGTCGAAAGTAAATTTCTTGAACTCTTTTGTCTCAGCATCCGCATGCTTGAGATTTTGTATCTCGTACAGCCCAATTTGCAACGGAAGAGTGGGCCAAGGTGCCTTATTCTTCCAGTGCAGCCTAGATCACAATCTTGTCGAGATGTGGTATGATACTTCTTGCATTATGAGCTTGTATGCGGCAAACTTCGTCAAAACATGCGGAGGCTTCTCCATGTTGTATATCTGTATGAAGATGCCAAATAGTGAGGCATACCAATCCGCTATGTTGACCAGTGCCTCGATTTTTTCCTTCAACATGCAAGGTGGATCTTGCTCAAATGTCATCTTGTACACCAAGGTGACAAAAAGATCTGACAGTTGTGTGATGACTCCACGAAAGCTACATTCGGAAAACAATTTACAATAAGTATTGATAGAGGTTTCTATTAGTGTCCATGCCCACTTCAAGCCTGGGAACTATTGACGAGCATAGATTACATCCAAGATGTAGGCAGACATGTAGACTTCCTCTTGCTAACCTTTGGGCGGCTATGAGCCAACATGTCGGACCAGTTGCATTCTTTTCCTTCACTGGCTAGTTGGTCCAACGCGATCACCCAATTCTATAGGAAGTTCTTCGTGCTCTCTTGGCCATACAAGTGACATGAAAAGATGACCAAGTACTGATACACCGTCCGCAGTATCTTCGTCTTGTAAATCTGGTAGGGTGTCATCCTAAATTTGGCTAGCTCCTTCACCCATTTCTTCAAGATATCCCTGGAGTTGGCATTGTTGTTGGGTATATGGTGTCTCCATGGTGATCACTAGCTTCGGAAAGTAGTACATTTGTTGGTAATCTTGTGCCCTAAAGGTAGCAATCTCTATCCCGCTGACACTGCTTAACACCATTGTCTCGAGATCAGTGTGTGAGACGATCCAATGTATCATGTCTGTGCATGGGAATGTGGGATACCTGCATGCAATCCAGTACAATCCAGACTTGTGAATGTTCACTTAGACTTAGTGGTCTTCGAGATCTTCCTCAAATGTGCTTGAGAATTCATCATTGACCTCCTGCCATTTCAACTTATTTCTTTGCCTACGATCAGCTTAGTGTCTTCGTAAATCAGTAAACTCGTAGACACTTTCTCAATTGCTCCTCTAGTTGCGCTTCCGTCAATGTCCTTTGACCCTACTCTCTTGGAGGCCATTGATTCTAAATTGTTGAGAGGCAGACAAACACCTGCTATATCTGGAGACATGGCGACATGCATGGCAAGAACTCTGTCAGTTAAAACCAAAGAAAACTTAAGGACTGACATGCAACATACCCGGGGAACTGCTAGCAAGGATTGTGCAATTTTCACTAGGAGGTTGGGAGACTGACTGTTGAAACTACGCAAAAGGCAATCTAGACTATCAAGAGGATGGTTGACTATTGGAATTGCACAATGCAGAATCTAGACTAGCTTGCCAAGTTCTGAGATTGTGCAATGTGCAATTTCAACTGGCAAGTAATACAGGCCCAGGGACTGCACTGCGCAATTTTCTGGGCCAGCAAACACTGGCTCTCATAATTGCGCAAAACAAGACTAAATGGCACTAACTAGCAAGATTTATGCATTTTCTGGGAGGAAGGTAGAGCCTTCCCTCTCAGAATTGCGCAATGCTTTCCAGGGGAGGCAGAGTCTGGGCCAAGGCTGCCTAGACCCGCCGATGGGCAACTGAAAGCATATGAAGATGTGAATGCATGGCGATACTAAGTGTCAGCAGGAATGAATGATCATGCATGCAAACAGTGAATGCAAGATTCAAAAAATGGAACAACATGCACATGTGTGAAACAAGTCGCCGAATCGACGATCGTTCGTGCGAAACAATGTCATGCATCCGATAGCCATGAGATGCAAACGAAAACTGAAACGGTGCTTATACAAGCTAACATGCATGCAAATGATAGCAAGCATTCATAGAAATCAAGCAAACAGTACTCACACAAGCCAAAACATAAAAAGGACAGAAATGTTGCAAAACACAAGTAAAGCAGACTTACCTGAAAATAGCTGAGCTGGATGTGTCAAAGACTCCTGGATGTGTTGTGGTATGATAGAACTCCACGATCGATGTGAAGAATGAGATCTGAAACATCAAATAAATAAGTTTGAGGCTCATGATGCACATGCCACAAATCTAGGAAAAGGCGACACTTGGAGGAAAGTTTCTAAAAAGATATTTGCATGTAACCTCCACCTGCTAAAAATAGATCCCTAAAATCTAGGGATGCTTTTTCATGTTGCTTTATTCTATTTCGGGATAAAGTAACCCATGCATGCAAGTCAAGTTTTCTGGGTCCTGGTAGGAACCAGTCAACTTGAAGGCACATGTAACAACCTGCTTTACTGAAAGGGATTTTTGCACAATTTCTGGGAGGAGTTGGGCTGGCTATCTAGAGGGATTGGGAAATTTCTGGGAGGAGCAGTTGATTTCTGCCCATAATTGCACGATTTCTGGGCTGAGCTGCATTGCTGGGCCAGATTGCGCGGTTTTATTAAGGAAGGTTGGTTGGCTGAATTGCGTAATTTTTGGGCCCAGCAGGTTGGCCAACAAATTTGCGCAATTTCTGGAGGGAACGTTGGTTCCCCTCGAGAATTGTGAAATTTTCTAAGGGAGATTTTCAGCCAACATCTAGCCCAAGTCTAGAGTGGAAGCCTATGAGACGAGTGAAGCAAGTTATCATGCACAGACTCGCAAGCTGCTGAAAAATCAATGAAGCTTATATACTTGACAGTGCAAGACATGTTGCAAAGGATGGTTGATAGGGAGGCTCCAAAACGAAGCTAAGGAAAAATTTTGGAGGGTGGTTGTAGCCGCTACAACACTTTTTTCACAACCTGGTCCAATAATAAATCCCACCCTTCTAGAAAGATCTTGATTCCATACTAACCGTAGATTCTGCAACATAAAACTATAAATAGTTGATAATCCCTCCTGAGATATTTTGACTTGTATGTGTTGGTGGGTGTTGTAGTCCCTTCAATTACCTCCCCAATGCTGCTCTATGTGGTATCCTTTGAAGCAATTCTCTTAGCTGCCATGATAACAGTGATTGATGAAGAGAAGTGCTCAACACCTGCAATACCTGTGAAAGGAAAAATCATTCATGGCAGACATAAGTTATCTTCAGCTATTCGACTTACAAAGCAAGATCAACCATCAAACCAGTGAACTAATGAGGAGTATTATGCAATTACCGAGGTCAAGGGAGGGAGACTAGTTGGAGGAAATATGCATTCCGCAGTCCCAACAACCAGTGATGTAGCCTAAGGCTAGAGATTGCGAAATGTGCAGTTCTGCCTGGGCAGACTAGAGTGGAGACTGTGCAATTCGCAGTTGGACCTGGGCAGATTGGGATGGAGACAACGCATTGTGCAGTCTCAGTGGCCAAGGGTGATGGCTTGAGCCTTGGAACTGAGCAATGCGTAATTGGGTCAGCCTGGTACTGTGCATTACGCAATCTCAAAGGCCAAGATGATAGCTTGAGCCTCAGACATGTGTAATGGCTAACTAGAAAAGGTGGTGCATGGCCAAGGGATGAGTAGATATGTAAGGTAAGAGTGTGGGAAACAAGTAGATTCGAGTGATGGTGCATGTTAAAGTGCAGACATGACTAAGTATGGGTAGATTAGTGCAAAACAAGTGTGGAATATGAGCATGCATGGAGATTCCCCACAACGATGATCACTAATGGGCGAAACAAGAAAATTGATGCAACACTTGTGAAAGGAGAACGACGGACCAAACCAACACTCGTATAAGCTAATATATATTAACATGCCAACAACCATGAAAATAAACAAGCAAAACAATACTCACAGAAGACAAACGACAAAAAGCGAAGGAAAAAACAACAAAAGACGACAAAAGAAAAACTCACCCAAAAAAGTGTCGCAAACTCCACCGAAGGCTCCTTGATCTCCTTGGGAATACTAGAGCTCCAAGATCAAATATAAAAAGGAGCTCTAAGGGTGTCCATTATATAGATCTATATCAACTAGTGTTTATGACATGCATGCCTAAAATCAAGGAAAAAGCGACACTTGGTGGAAATTTCCAAAAATAGCAAGTGTGCCACCTTCGGGAAACTAATTAGTGAATCCCTATTTTCTAGGGATGTTTTTTTCTTTTTTTTCTTTTTTCTTTTTCTGGAACTTGCATTCAAACTGCCTAGAAGGATTGCGCAATTCTTGAGGACTGTGAAATTTATTGACTCGGTGCATAGCACAATTTTTTAGCTCAAGGGATGATTTGTAGGGTTTCATATTATTTAATTAGATAAAGAATGTAGGACTCCAAATTTTACAATCAGATATATATACTAAAGAAAATATGAAAGTTGCTTTAAATATTTAATCAGATAAAGAATGTAGGACTCCAAATTATATAATCAGAGATCTATACTAAACAAAATATGAAAGTTTCTTTAAGGTTTAATTGGGATTCATAACATCAAAATTCCTTAATTTGTTGTTGAGTACCTACCTGGTTTGTTGTAGTTGAAGGGACTTCAGAATTTTCTCCCGCTCCCACTCTCGCTACCAAAAGTCCAAAACCTCCTAGCCAAATTGGGTACAACCTAGGTACTCAGTCCAGAATACTTCTCAATTGATGTAATATGTTCCCCCATGCCCAAAAACTTCAAGAACAAACAAGGCTCAGTCCTTAGTGTCTATAATCTCCTATTACAAATTTTCCTCCTCTGAACATTGTGCTCCCCCAACAGCAAAAGATCCTCCTTTCAGTCCTACTCCCTTCTCCTTTTATTTCTTAGGACAACCGCCCATTCATCCTTCATTGCCTTAGCTGTGTGCCCCTTGTCTAATACATGGCTCCTCATAGTGAATTAAAGAGGTAGTTATGCTTTATATTGACACTCGTCACCTTTATAAGATTTTAGGTGATACCAAACTATATTACGTAGTCGTTTTGTTAATAAGCTTTATTTAATATTTTATTATATTATGCCTTTTTTAATGTTTAACCTTTAGTTAAGAGTTACTTCTTTTATAATAATATAACTCCCTTTTAAACTTTAATAATTTAATTTAGAACTTTTGGATAATGCTCTATGGTTACTTATTATGATGACAGCACATACTAAAATGCATATTCCAATATATTTTTGCAAGTTAGATATTTATTTAATATTTTTAACAATTATGTATTTTATCCTATGCTTGGAATTTCTTCATAATTTAATATGACTACTAGCGCAATGTAGGCGACGCATGCATATGTAGCTATCATATGCATGCATTGTATCCATGCTAATAATTCACATTTCGTTTGTAATGGTATATGGGTCATTACATGCTTTGCACAGTTTCCATCAACAAGGTTGGGATGCCATCCAGAATTGTGCAATTTTCATTCTCAAGGTTGGCTTGCCAAGAAGGATGTTATAGTTTATGGAGGCAAGGTTGGCCTACCATCCAAGATTGTGCAGTTTCTGGAGGCAAGCCTAGCAATGCTGCAAGGTCAAGTCAAGAGTTAGCTTGTGCTTGAAAAATGTCAAGCAAGGATTTAATACATCACAAGAAAAGCATGAAAATATAAGTTTTGATCACAACATGAATAATTGATGACAGTAGAAGATAAGCTCCTGTGGACAGAAGGAAGGCTCCAAAATCAACGCATGGGAAAAAATTTAGAGAGTGGTTGTAGCAGCTACAATAGCCTCGAAATGCTCCATGAAGATATTAGCTACAACATGAGACAATTAAAATCCCATTGTTGTGCCTTCGTCTATTCATAGCAAGTGCCTTTAAAGGAAAAGACTGTAGAGATTAAACAAATTTTAATGAGATTGAACATTTCGGCATCCACAAGTTTCGAGATCAAATCAAGAGTTTTAGGGACAAGGATTTTTATGAAAGAGGACACGATATGAACGTTAATCATGATGTCATTAGGGTCAAGATGAATGGTCTTGGATTTTTAATGAAGTGGGAAGAATCCTTAATAAAGGGATTGGAAGAACCTATAAACGGTTGGAGTTTGTCAACAAGGAATCGTGAAAGGGCATGGGTAGTAGCACCAATGGCACTCACAATAGATCTTAAGGGAATGTCTTTTTTATGAATCTTGGGTTGTCCATAGACTATTTGGGTCACCGTGAGGGATGGGACACTTTAGAGCGAAAGAGGACAAGGTTAGTGACAACATCAATGGGATTTTTAGAGAGTGACTTATAATAAAATGAGGAAAGGAGGTCAAGAAGCTTGGGTTCGTAGTCGAATGCATTCATTAATAACAATGGCATTCCCTTTATCCACTTTAAGGATTAAAATATTAGGATTATTGTTAAGTTCAACAATGGAGAGGAACTCAGCTTTTGAAATGTTAGGTCTCAAGGGTTTTGCACACTTGGGAATCCTAACACATTCTTGTCTTATCTCTTATGCATCGTGAGATGGTAAACTCTTAGAAATGGATTCAATGGTGTAAATAATGTCTTCCACTGATATTTTATTCGAGGAAATGGCATAATTAAAGACTTTATCAAGAAGCTTAAGAGTGGGGGGGGGGGGGGGGTGGTGGGGGGAGGGTCAAGGTGAGCAGTGGTTAAATTTACCATAGTTGAAGCAAGGTTTATTGAAGAAGAGGTTGAAGGTTTCCAGTTAGGATTTGACAAGGGAGGGGGATCAAGAGAGGGGTTGGAAAGGTTGGAGGAGGGTTAAAGGGGAGGAGGAGAATCTGAGAAATAAGTTGCGAGTAGAGAAGTATAGATTTAGGTTTAGTAAAAGAAGAAAATGAGGGAGGAGAATTCCCACGCGAGAAAAGAGCCATTGAGAGAGGAGAACTGGAGGTTAAGAAAGAGAGCTCATTTGAGGATAAGGAGGATAAGGCGGGGACTGGAATGATATTGCATTGGGATAGAGACACGATAGAATTTGGAGCAGACCGATTGGCACCCATGGAATTAGTGATGTTTTGGGTTGAGATAAGGCCATTCATGGAGCCGGTTCGCAAGTTAGAGTTTGATGCATAGGAATTTAGAGTGAAAGAGGAGGAGGTACTACAAAATGAATAAGAGTTTGTGTTGAACGAAGGTGGTTCACTTGACATAGATATGTTTAACATGAGACTTTACATTCCATCGAATCCAAGAGGATCTTATTTGTTGCAATGAATATTGATTTATCAAAAGTATATGACAGCATGTACTAGTCCTTTATTAGACTTTGTTTATTTCAGCTCAAGCTTGATTTGAATTTTATCGACTGGATCATGACATATACATCCTTTATCAACTCCATGGTCTTAATCAGAGGACACCCTTCTTCCTTTCTTAAGGCTTCAAAAGGTTTAAGGAAGGTATGTCATCTATCACCCCTCATGCTCTTATTGGTTGCAGAAGTGCTCAACAAATTAATACAAAAGAGTATCTCCAATGGAGACTTCAAGGGAATCGTGACTTGTGCTCAGGTTCAAATCTCCTGACTCGTCTTTGTTGATGATATTTTTTTTTTTGTTTGGATTTGTAAGATGTATTACTTCTATTAAGAGAATATTGGATAGATTTGAACTCGTCCCGGTATAAAATAAATGCAAGAAAAATTTCAATTTTGCATAGTAATATTTATGCTTCTATTAACAATTTCATTGTTGAGTGTTTTCCCTACTACTCATCTAATTTCCAAGATGGATTTAAGTATCTAGGCTTCTTTCTAAAATAAAATGCTTACAAGCGGTAGTATTGGTTATGGATGATAAGAAAGATCGAGTCTAGGGTTTTCATTTGGGTAAATCATCTTCTTTCAAGGGCAGAGAGACTCATTCTAATCAAATATGTTTTGGAAAGCATCCTAGTTTACTAGGTTTCAATTCCTTCTATACCAAAAGGAATCCTTAACAAAATAAGAAAGATTTGTAGCAAATTTCTATGTGTTGGGAATGGATAGGCACATGCTAATCAAATATGTTTTGGAAAGCATCCTAGTTTACTATGTTTCAATTCCTTCTATCCCAAAAGGAATCACTAACAAAATAAGAAAGATTTGTAGCAAATTTCTATGTGTTGGGAATGGACACGCAGGTAGCATCCCTCTAGTGAAATGGAAAGTGATAGCCCAACCAAAATTAATCGGAGGATGGGTTTAAAGTATATTCATTTTTTGAGTCAGTGATTAGCTACAAAGAGCATATGGAGGATATTGAACACTAGAACTCTGTGGAGTTTCACGATGAAAGATAAATAGTTCAATGGGAAAATTGAGATCGGGTGGATAAGAAATTCTATGAATTTGTGTCCAAACTCCTCTATGGTTTGGAAAGCCCTCTATAATGGTTTTCCTATCATTGGTGGCTAAGTTGCATAGCGGGTTGGAAATGGGAGGAACATAAGAATTGTTCCCGACCCCTAGATCTGTGTTGGGGACCATTTTAGGGTTTCTAATCATTTAATCGAGACATTGCACAATGCAGGGGTGTTCTATTTCGTTGACATTTGAAACAAGGGGATATAGGAATGGGACATAAGAAGTTGGAAATTAGCCATTGACCTGAGTCTAAATGATCAAAAATTGGAGTGGACAAGTTATGTCAGCCTCCTTGCTTCAGCCGTGATAAAAATATTAGATGAAGACGAAGACAGATAAGTATGGTCTAAAAAATCATCATCGGTTCATTTCCAAACTAGGATTCAAGCCTAGTTTGAATCCTTACTTAATGGAGAGATAGCCTGGTGGGTAAAGTTTTTGTGAAAACACAATGGGCCATTGAAAATGTTGGCCCTACGGTTAGCCTTATCCAATAAATTGCTTGTGTGGGACAATGGCCTCAAGCGAGGTTGGATTGGTACAAATCATTGCTTCCTGTTCAGAAGTGAAGAAGAATCGCTCCCCCATCTCGTTAGAAATTGTTAATATGCTCGCTATATTTTGTCTATGATTTCTTCATTGTGGAGTAAGGATTCTCTTATGGAATGTGTTAGCGAATGGATCTTGGATAGGTTTGTCGTTTCTTTCCCTACGATACCTGCTGCTATGATCCACTCCATCAGGTGGGCTAGAAAAGATGTTATTTTTGAGATAAATTTGTTCCTGCGTAAGTTGTTTAGGCTGCAATTGAAGATATAGTCAAAGCACATAAGGTGAAGGCTAAATTAAAGAAGATCAGAGTTCTAGTAATGCCCCCACTGAAGAAAGGCAAGCATTAGGGCTATTTTGATGGTGCTAGTCAGGGAAATTCTCTCATCTGTGGTGCAGGTGTTGTGCTCTATCTAAATTATCATTTGGTAAAACATGTCCATTTATTTTTTTGGAGGTGGAACAAACCATAAGGCCAAGTTCTCAACCTTTTAGGCATATTATTATGTAGCAAATTATTTTGAGGTGAAAAAACTACATATTTTTTGTGATTCTCAAATTGTTGTGGACTAGCGGCAACATAGACATTGTTGTGCCACATTTTCACCGTATCATCCAAGAAATTAAGGAGCTCATAAACTAGATTGGTTGGAGATAAAATACATTTTGAGAGAGATTAACTTGGTGGTAGATCATTTATTTAAAGAAACCATACAAGTGAGGTCAAGAGCAATGGAGATAGTGGAATTATTGGAATATTAGGCCTCATTTTACAACCTAGTATGATGTGTAACATCATCAAAGTTGAAATTTTATTCACTTGGGTTAAAAAAAATAATAATAAATAAATAAATAACAATACAAAATATTTAAATAATGTGGGCTCATAAAAAAAATTTGCAAGTGAAAAAATTGGATCCCTCTCCACTCATGTTAGAGCCGAATTTAAAATAGATCTATGTTGGTGTATTGACATTGAAAAGCAATCATGATATAATGACAATTGAAAAGGCTAAGAACTGGATAGGAAGACCTATTGTTTGACAAACACAATCTCTAGGAAACAATGGTTTTGGATTTTGTGGATTTGAGCTTGGTCAGTGTATATTCCCACCATGGAAATATAAGCTTTTCCAGAAAAACAAAATAAATAAATAAAACCATGGTGATTCACCCCACCTTACTATGGAAATCCTTAACTTGTAAATAATTTTGGTTACACTGTCATGGTTTATCAATACCACATGCCCAATATGACTTGTTGACATGACATTTTCTTTAATTGATTAGTTTGATATAAATTAATTAGAATAGCATAACTAACTTGGAAATAAATCTTATCTTTAATCAATGAATATTTTAGCATATTCCATGGAGGTTAACTCTCTACCGTCTCTATAATAATTAATGATAATTAAATTAAAATTGTGGAAAGCCTATGATGAAATAGAAATACCTCTACTTGCAATTAATTATTTTTATCATCAATAATAATAATAATAATAATTTAAATAAAGTTATAATTTAGCTAATCTTATATGATTAGTCTGTTAGTGTAACATTTAGAAGTTTCCATGTAATTTGTCTAGAATATCTTATAATAGTTTTAAAAAAACTAATTTACATAATACAATCAAATTTTACAACCATTTTTTCTCTAAATTCCAATAAAAAATTTAATAAAAACTCAAAAAAATCATAATTAAAACTTACTCATTCTTTAAAAAATTTAATAAAACTCCAAAAAATCTAATTAAAACTAACTCATTCTTATATATATATATATATAACTTGCAAACTAAAATTTTCATTGCAAACTAAAATTTTCAATGTTTTTTTTGGGTTGAAAACTCTCCATATTTATTAGTCACTTATTTTATATATTTTTAAATATAAACATCCTACACCGATTCCCATATACCAATGTTAAAATTATGCAATAAATAATTAGGTATTGTTTGATCTTTCGTTAAGTATTTATGCCAAAAAGTTTATGCATTACTAGTTGAGCTTGAAAAAAGGGTCTACGTTGACAAATACGGACTTGTATGAACGAGTGGGCCTCCCCTAAACCTCAACCCATATGCAACCCCTCGATTTATTTCTGATCTAAATTTCCCTGAATGTCCTCAGAGATAAGGCACGGGGAGGGTTCCACCTCAATACCACAGTTCACATCCACCGCCTGTGTCGTTACTTCAAAGATAACTCAAATTGTGATCACACCTGGGATTCACTTTCCTTTGGATGACAATAACAACGGGTAATTAGCCCTAGTTAGAAAACGCCTCTGAAAAACTTGTTAATTTTACTGGAGTACTCAGCCCGTGCTTCCTGTGCACATCTGGCAGATACCCTAATCCCTCAGAGTAATCATGTCATATCACAAATATATAGTAGGTGTTGGTTAGGATGCCTCCAACGTATAAAGATACACTCAGTGTGCAGCAGTTTTCAGTGATGGAACTTACCCACAATGGTTTATTTATATTTATATTTATATATTTTGAAAATTTTCAATTAGAATTTTGTGTTAGAATTTTGTGGTTCATTTTATCTAGAATTTGATGGAGACTTATTGAAATGACTCTGAGTTAAGCATGAAAATTTTTCCAATTATAATTTTGTGTTCAATCTAGTTTAAAATTTGAATAAATTTATTAAAGTAGGAAAATCATTTATCTAAAATTTACCAACAAAACTTTAATTATAAACTTCAACCAATCCTATACCCAAAAAAAAATAAAAATATTAATTTTATTTATACCAATTAAAAATTACACAAAATATTTACCTAAATTCTAGCCGGAAAACTCCAAAAACTTAAAACTCAACTACATAGTTTTAATATATATACACATCAATAGAATTAATAGGCTGTCCTTGCTGGGATGTAATATATTTGTAAAATTTCTGAGAATATTCAGCACCACAATCTGCTAGTACATGTATGATGACACCTATCACTGTCTCATAATATTAAGTGGTACAGTATCTTATTAGTCTTTTCATTGCTTTAGCTATTTCTGCGAAACCCCCTGCCAGGCCTGGAATTTCAAATTTTTTTTGTCTGTCAAATTAAAATTTGATGACGTTTTTGTTTTTATTTTACCTTTCGTTTTACGTTTTTACTAAATATGTGAGTGTCACGGAAAGTTTTTACATCGCACATACGTCCACCAGATTTGACAACAACATTTACTGTCGCTACTCTATTTCATTTATAGATCACAATTAATAGCTTACTGCACAAGCAACTACTTTCACAATGAAAACACCACATCAACTCCACAACAGCACTGCAGGGATGCATGATGCAGGCATATGCAGGCATTTAAGAGCAGTGGCATCAATTTTGAAATGAGTGTTCTCAATTATTGAGTGACGCAAGCCAAGAGCTTGCGATACTAGGATCCTCCAACAACCATGCTACAAACCATGCTTCTATTAAACTTATTGCTCAATTCAAAATCAAAACATGGCAGATTCACTCTTAAATTTGCGGAAGCTTATTTCATATGGTTCGAAAATTAAATCAAGCAAACTCCTTTTCTCCAGGATTCAAATAGCATTAAAATTCCGTATTAAAAAATCTCATACAGACTCCAACCATCAAGTACATTCTAGGTTCCAAACCCAGCTCGCTTATAATTCAAACCCCAATGTTTTTACCTTCAAATAAACCAACCATTCATATGATTTACATCCAGTTCATATCGCACTGGTTTATGGATACCTATACAACATTCCCCTTACCTTGTTACACTGGCAAGACCGACACCATCAAACTAAGTCGGTATAAAAGATGCAGAGACAATTCAATTCAAGGTTTGATTACATACCACCCCTGCAACCATAAAATATAGATGTCACAGCCACGCCTTTAGGAAGGCGCACCTCTTCAAGGACGAAAGAAAGAAAGAGTCTATGTTATATCATTAATTTTATGCGTTTCACTGTACTTTATTTATATATTTGTAGTATTCGGCCAGGCTGCATGCTGTCCTAGGTCGTCTTTGGCAGGGGATTCCTGCATGCTGTTCTGGGTAGATTTTTCCAAGCATGGTCAAACTATACCACTCTGGAATCTCTCCTGGACTTCCTGAAACCCTAGTAGGAAACCTTTACCCTTAAACTCTGATATGCCCAGATTAACAATGAATCTTAGCGAGGAAATACTCAACTGAACCATGTGAAAAGAGCAACTAAGCAAATTGACACAGACAAAACAGCATGAACATAAAACAACCTCGGAGTAGAATTACCATCGAAAAGCTTGCCCAGACAGATTAGTACTGAAACCCTTGGGGCAATTGATGTGAGGGTTCGAAGAACCTCACTGCAAACAGAACCCATAAAACATATTCGAAAATTTCCTTAAATTTCATGAACCTCATAAGTAACATACATACAACAAGATATGAGAATCGATAATCCAGACCCTGGCTTAGAATGAAATGTAATTTGTTTAAAATTAAACTTATCGTGACTAACACACAATACAATCAGAGAAATCGAATTACGTAGAATGACTTTTATTCATGTTCTTGCATAGAATACCTTCGGACATTGTACGTGTATCTTTCTGATTCTCACCGCATAAAAGGAGAAATCGATTTTGAAAAGGGAAACTCACTTATTTATACACATCAAAGTGCCACTTCTTTTATATAAGTCACTACAACTACAAAAGAGATGCAGCCAATATTCTGAGAAATTCAAAATTCGAAACCATGATTCATTAAACAATGCAGATGATTTATTTAATATGTAAAGATCCATACTTATACAAAATCATTTGCACATTTGCCAAATGTTGTAATTCTCGCATCCATATGTACCTGGTATTAAACGCTGGCTTGGACCTTTCCAGAAAATATCTCTGAGCAAATCCTCTTACCCAGAACGTTAGCCTAAACAGAGAGACTATAAAACATAAAAAAATCAAGTCAGTCGGTTTTCATCATAAATGGGAACCCTAAAGGGAGAACAAAATCAGTATTCACCAGAAAGACAGTAAAGGGGAAAAAAGTTCAACTCCAACTCTTAAAGTTCACCTCCAACTGTTCATGACATCTCCAGAAAAGCGTGGATTAACGGATCCGAATTCATGCAATTTATCAGATATGGAAAACTGTAATGCGACCAGTCCTGGAATTTGACCATCTTCCGCAGGGTTCACAAGCAGCCTCTAAAACCCTCATTCTTACTGAGGAAAATACGGTCAGGTATTTCATAACCGTGCAGGAATATTGCGACAAAAACTTATGACCAAGCAGTCACTATTTTAAACATTATCAGGAAGGAAAAGATTAAAAACTTTAAGAGCCGAGACAACAAACAAGCAGTCTAGAGATGGTTTCTTCCATCAGGGAAACGTCGATCCGAAGGTAAATCTTACCTGGAGACTTTCGGTGTTAAAGGCCTGAGCTGCAACCCTCCATTCTGA
Source organism: Pinus taeda (assembly GCA_000404065.3). Classification (NCBI taxonomy): domain Eukaryota; kingdom Viridiplantae; phylum Streptophyta; class Pinopsida; order Pinales; family Pinaceae; genus Pinus; species Pinus taeda. The sequence goes on along the minus strand of APFE031410985.1, from coordinate 77,637 downwards.
GCTGAGAAACGAGGTCCATGCAATATAAACCAACTGCAAGCGGATTAAAACATGGCAATAGAGATTTGAACACCATCAACTGCAAATAAGCAAATTAAACAGAGGAAGCGCTTAGTAAACGAGAACCCCCTTGATGAAAACTTGTCTGGAGGTGAATCTGCGTTCTCTTGCAGCAGCTTAACCTATACAATACAATTAATTGATACAAATTACAATACATGAATTGAATTGCAATTTGCAACTGCAAATCTTGTCGGAGTAAATTTCAGCGATGGATTGCAGCTAGATTAGTTAATGGTTAGTACTAGTAGTAGGTAGTGGTACAGTGAGCTTTAAACTGGGTTGTGTAACGTGTTACAACTTGTATACTACCGCACAGTCCTGGCCTGCTACCGGCATACCCACCCTGCTGCCAGCTGGTCTCAAATTTCAACCAAATAAATAGGTAATAAGGTATTATAAATTTCGACGTTTCACTTTTGGAAGTAAACGTCGTTTTGACGGTTTACAGCGTATATCACACGTCCAATTTGACGTGGAAATTTTTTCGGAGGCCGTCAAATACGTCCAAAAACCAAAAAAACGTCCTGTGGGACGTCAAATTCCAGGACTGCCCCCTGCCACTTTCGGCGAGAGGCCATGTGCCAGGGCCTACAATGGAGTATGATGCTATTTTGTCTAATGTCTGAAATGCTGAGCTGCTACTTGCACAAAAAGCTGCCACAAAAAAGGCCCTAATTGGGAGGCTATAAAGAGTGTTCACTTTTAACGTTGCCTCGAAGGTCACATAGCAGGTATGCGTTGGAGATAAAAAGAGTGCTTATATTCCTGAATAGTGTCAGCAATTGAAAAGCCATTTCTCTGCTATGAAACTTCCAGACAGTGAAGACTTCAGATACTCCAATATTCTAAGCTTCGGAAAAAACAATCACGGAATTCTTTTGATCATCCAATCAATTTGATTGCCCCGAGAAAAACCCTTGTGAGTTAGAGCATTCTATTCGTGTCATGAACGTTCTTTCCAGCTTGTAATTTCACGAAATCTGATAATGAAAAACGAAATCTGATAATGGAAAACCACTACTTTGATAACGAGGTCTTACAATCGTCAATAAAATTTTGAATTATAAGAAAGTTTTCGCATACAATTTTCATACATTTTATCGAATTTTTTCAGCAAGAAAAAAATTTATATATATTATATTGATTTGGAGATATATATATATACATTATCTCGGATATATTACAGAAGGTATATAACTAATTAGTATATGCCACATTCTTTATAGTTGACCAATTGTAATGGTCCACATACAACCTGTCTACCAGAAATAGTTTTTAGCAATAGAATATAGAAATCAAAAAGATTTTTAGGAATAGAATATAGAAATCAAAAAGACATTCAAGAGTAACACAAATTTGACGCGACATACCTTAACAGTGAGTTAAACCAATGTTTACTTTATAACTTATTTGAAAGCCCCACTGAAATCTCTATTGTGCTAATGCTCATGTCATGATTACCCTATTTACATAAAGTAAAATGCAAATGTCATATTCTAACATCTAATAAAATAAATATATAAAGTAAAATTAAATGTTAGAATTTGAGGTTTTTTATTTATATTTTTAGAATTAAGGATTTGTTAAGAGCACTTGTTTAAATTGTTTAAGTTGTGAACTTTCTATAATCAGAGTATTTCGAAAAAATAAAATACTAAATCTATACATATAGTCAAAAACCAATTTTAAATAATAAAAATTAAAATTTCACCAAAAACCAAAACTAATTTCCAAGAATAGAAAACACCAAAGCGTTTAGACAATGCCAAAATTAACAAATGACTTTACTACAACTTCATTAAATGCACAAAACCTGCAATCGGCATAAAAATAACACCTGGACTTCACATATGCTTTGTACAACTCATATTTCTTTGCAGGATTTATCATTTCGCCTTCACCACAGAAGTTGCTAAACAATAAAAACATTACTGCTTAAGCCTTAGAATGAAGTCGGAAAAAGGATCATTGTCATGGGGAACAAACAGCATCAGACTGAGAAGGACTTTCTTTGTTTGTAGCACCCTGCATTTCAGGATTGATTGCTCTTCATCAATTATGCATACAGTTTAAATCAAATCCCTCAGGAAATAGACAATTCAGTGTTATAAAAACAAAAGAGAATTGAGTGGTTATGGTCTGTGTGTTATGCATACAGCATTTAAATCAAATCCCTCAGGAAATAGACGATTCAGTGTTATAAAAACAAGAGAGAATCGACTGGTTATGGTCTCTGTGTGGCCTCCATCACCTCTCCATCAGTTATCTAAGACAACTGTAATGTTGTAACATTGCAATGATTCGGATAGATATATAATTGGTTGCCGTGTATTACATACCTTTCTGCTAATTACTTTTTGCCACTCGAAAAGTATGGTTCCTCAACCCAGTGAAGATATGCTGTAAAAAATCCAAAATTCTCCAAGGAATTGTTATCCAACTTCTATCTTGATTGGCGATTGTGGGTACAGAGTTATGCTGGAGATAAACATCACTAGTGCCAAACAACGAAAGTTGTTCATGGCAATTCTTCAATGACATATGTACATGTAATCGAATGCTTTGTCATAAAAGCAGTGTATTGAATCGTCATCTCCAATACCAAACAGTGTAAAAACTTAGAGAACACGCAACTTTATAAAAGGACGCTCTTGTTACTTGATTTTCAATCATATGACCGATCCATTTCTTACTCGTTTGCTCCATTTTGGCATTTTTTATTCGATTAAAAGGTGGTTTCTTCTATCCTTGGAAAGAAAGATTTTTCCTAGGAGCTATTTCGAACAATGGATCTTCCACAATATTTTCATGGTTACTGCGTATTGATCAAGCTTCACCACCACCCTTTCATGATATCCAATTTTTCTTCAAAATAATTGTATATGGTCTAGTGATAGGAGACCCAATTTCCTTGTAACTGGGCATCAATAAATATAGGGGGGCAAGAAATTGCAGTAACTTTAAGGGCATTTTCTTCTGCTATTTAGAAATTAGCCTCTCCGGCAATAAATACGAGGTTAGATGTCCAAAGCAAATCCAGAGAATAAAAGGGTATTCGCTTTTTTTTTTTTTTTTTTCA
>APFE031410985.1:3449-62702 GCA_000404065.3 Pinus taeda | reverse complement strand
TGACTGCAACCTTAGAGGGATCTATCTTCAATTCACCGCCCCCTACAATATGACCCAAATAATTCAAAGATGTTTTACTCTTAACATAAATATTTCTCTTTTCAAAACATCTAGAGTCTGCTTAACATGCTTTAAATGTTCTTCCCATGTTTTACTGAATATAAGAATGTCATCCAAATATACAATGACAAAATCATCTAGAAAAGGTATGAGTACATCATTCATTACTCTCATGAAAGTAGCGGGAGCATTAGTCAAGCCAAAAGGCATAACCAACCACTCATACAATCCCTTCTTTGTTTTGAAAGCAACCTTCCATGCATCTTGCTCTGCAACTCTGACCTGATGATAGCCACTATGCAAGTCCAACTTGGAAAAATAAACAGCTTCCTTTAATTGATCCAATAGATCATCTATGCGAGGAAGGGGATAACTATTTTTTATCATTATCTTATTCAATGCTCAGTAATCAATGCACATTCTCCATGAGCCATATTTCTTTCTCACCAAGACAATTAGAGACCCACATGGTGATGTGCTAGGTTTCATGAACCCCTTCTCAAGTAGCTCATGTACCTGCTTCTTGATTTCTACATTCTCTAAAGTGGACAACCTGTACATTCCGATGTTAGGCAATGGAGCATATTGCTGCAAATTAATATCATCTACTATTTCCTTTTTGGGTGGTAGACCTTTAGGTTCTTGAAACAGTAAATCATATTCTGAAACAACTTTTTCTAAATTAGCTTGTTGTTTAGCATCACAACCCTCAAATACATTGGTTTTATCAAGTTTCTTTTCCTTTACAACCATCAGTAAAAATTGTTTGCATGAATTTTCATCTGCCCTGAGTTTATGAGAGTATAATTATTCTTCAGTTTATGAGCTCTTACAATATATTAACGAGTTGATACTTGTTCTCAGCTCTGTAGAAAATAGCTTTTCTATCATACAAGTAAGGACTTCCTAAAGCAATTCCACATATATCCAAAGGAACTATATCTAACTCAACCTCATCTACAAATGCTGACCCAAAAGAAAACCTAAGTTTACATTGCCTAGTCACTTGTAGTTGTGCTTTATCACATAACCAACCTAATGGATATGGCTTTTTGTGAGGTGTGGTTAGTAATCCCAACTTCTTTACAATTGCTTCAGAAATTAAATTTAATTGTGAGCCACTATCAAACAAAGTATCAACCTTTTGATGCTTGGAAATAACTAGAATATGAAAAAGCTCATGTCTTTTCTTCTCATTTTCTTCATTATCAGTAGATTATGCAGAATTACTAGAAGATGCTTTAGAATTTTTACCTTTTATACATGTGGTTGTGATTGTTGTTTCATCTCCCGAGTCTGACCCCAAATCCTTTTGAATAGTTGTAGCAGTCTTCTTCTTCTTGCCCTCGAATTTCTTGGGTCTCGGCTTCGGATGCAGGATCTAGCAATGTTCATCATCATGCTCATCCTTCTTACAATGAGTGCATGAAGACTTGGTCTTTTGTACAATATTGGCCTTCCTCTCTTTCCATTTCTGTTTTCTCTTTTCCTTGCTTTTGCTTGCAGTGAGTTTTGATGATTCCCCAACTTCTAGGTTCACATTCTTTCCTCTAGCCTCTAGATGTGTAGCCTAAACAGATACCTCATATATGCTAGTGGGATTAAACATGAGAATAGTGTGCCTTAAGTAGCTGTGTAGACCACCTATATACTTCAACAGGTTTCAGGTGAGTCTAAAGATATTCCTAGAATCAAAGCTCTTTTCCTAAATTCTTGAGTGTAACTTTGTACACTTTGTCCTTTTAAATGGCGAAGAGTTTGCTAGCTCATCATGGCTTGCTGCATATAGGCTAGCGGATAGAATTGCTTTTTAATTGTAAAAACAAATTCACTCTAGACAGAAAGAATTTTACCATGTTTCTTCATGTCAGCTTCTGTCTTGCCTTCCCACCATACCAAAGCAGTGCCTCCAAGGCATAGGCTGGCCATTTGAATCTTACTCTTATCTGAATTGATGCTCTGCACTCTACAATAAACATCAACCTATCTAATCCAATTATCCAGCTTCTCTACATTCAAATCTCCATCATATATCGGCAAATCAAATTTAACATCTAATTTAATCAGAGATGTTTTCTTTTTGTTTTCAGGGCTACTAGGAGGTGTGGGAAATTTTTCTTCTTTCCCTTTGCCTTTAGAGTGGTCATGGAGGAGAGATTATTTTGCTCTTTTATCTTCTTTGGAGTTTGATGAATCTTCAGCTCTATCTTTCTTAAATTCTCTATACATTTCCTCCACCATGGCTTTCATGGTCAGGAAACCATCCAAGAATTGGGAGTCTGATTCCAAGGGGTTTTCTTCTGACATTTTCCTCTTAGAGTGGACTCTTCCAATTTCAGGTTTAGCTTCAACCAACTCTCCTTCTTCTAATTTAAGCTTTGATCTAATTAGCATTCAAAAAAATCCAGCACAAGCTTGTCTAACCTTAGTAACTTAGAGCTCTAATACCACTTGATCTGGAATTTATCGAGGACAAAGAATTAAAGGTATTACAGACTCATGTGCATGGATGTGCCTATGTTACTTTATGCAATGGATTGATAAGATTTCAAAATATATAGACACTGAGGCAGTTAGAGAAAACATAACAAGAAAACATGTAAACACAACAAGTTTAATAACGATTTCACCCAATACTCTTGGGCTACATCTCCTAGTCCAGCTTTCAGTGGTTGCCTCTCTATTATGTTTTCAAAGCAGAGTTTCTTTACAACAGTGAGCTCAATTTGAGTCTCACTCAATAGATATGAATCAGTAGGATTGGAGTACACAAACTCTCCTTACTGATGCTTGACCTCTACTGGTCATAGTAGTATGAACCCAATCTGAAATTCATACATGACAGGCCTATGTCGAGGAGTTCGCTTGAACCTCTCAAGCTTTCTCTGGAGTGCACAGACTCTTTGACTCTCTCTGGCTCTGTCTGGCTCGATGCTGCCTTTAGGTTAGCTCGGCTTCTTCTCTTTGTTCTCTGCTCGTAGCTTTCTGCGTCTAACTAACTCCTCTCTGTGTGTGTCCTCTGCTTCTGTCAGTTTATGGCTTTAAAGCCAGTCTGCTTTCTGTCAATTCGTTTCCACTTCCTGGCGTTCTGGTTTTCTTGCCTTTGTATGTTCGAACTCCCCTATTATGTGTCATCATCACTGGGTAACGCTTCATAGGGAGGTGGCCACCTATTCTGCAATGGTTGAGTGTGTCAGGTTCCTTGGACACATTTGAATGACCATTATTTCCATTTGCTCCAAGATTCCCGTGAAACACGAATCTTCTGCCAACTCATCATCCACGTCAGACTTCAAATCCCATGTAATCTTGCATTATATTTGTCAAATCTGGTCGTTTATTGGGACGCGTCTCCGCCATTGATCTGGGCCTCCCAGATCCTACGGTCGTTTTTCATATCAGGCGGGTAAGTAGGATGACGTTTACCCGTCCGATGTGAGTGTTTTTCTGTCTCTTCCGCTGCACGCATGTCACTAATGTATGGCATCAGGCGAGACTTGGCCGAAACTGCTTACTGCCTCGAGGCTTCTGATATCCTGTCGGTTTTGTGGAATCCATGAAACCGAATTAATTAATTTTCCACATTGCATAGCCATTTCGGTTCCAGGCACTTTGGGGCTTTCCTTCATTGAGGGGGACGCCTTGCAATACGCGATTAACGCTTATCAAAAACCACCCCCGTTTCTTGAATTAGCCTTTGGTTTTGCTAATTTGCACTAGTGCGTGTTACCATGGGCCAATGGTCTGCGCACTCGACTGAGGGTCCTCGTTGCCCCTGTTGATCACAATTGCAACTGTCATGAGGATTCCTTCTGATAGCGTGATCTTTCTAAGACTTGAATCTGTTTGGCATAATTTGAACGAGTTTATGAAAACTTAGAGAGTGTTTAGGATCCAATTCGGGTCACTTAGATCTCGAAGAGTGATGTAGGGGTTGGGAGATTCCTTCCTCTCCCCTCTATTTTTCCTAGAGTTCAAATTTCTATGGACCCTCGATTGAACAGTTCTACAATTGTGCATTTCCACCATCCTTCCTTAGTTTGTGATGAGGTCAAGACATGTGCTCGATTGTATTTGAGGGGGTCGTTTGAGACCATTTCAGAGGTGTTCCTCTTTGATATCTTTGTTTTTTCCATTCCCTTGAGTGGGAGTGACTTGAATTTAGAGGTTTTTGCCTCTGCTTAGGAGCTTCTTTGGAATGCATATTTTGTTTCTAGGGCTTTCTATATCTACTGCTAGTTCTTTCGACACCATCCTTCTCAAATCGAAGGATTATTGTGTGAAAACCTAGATCTGGAGGAGGGTATGCAAATTTTCATTAATATCTTAAGATGTGTGGGTTTTTCTCATAACGTTGAAGATCTAAGTTTGAAAACCCTTTGTCCCAATTGATATGGACTAATTGAAGATATGGACTTGTATGTGGATAGAGCCAAGTTGGTTTCTCATCTCGCAACGGGGCAGATCTCTTCACTTAAGGACGCCCTATTGGATTACGACCTGGAGGAGGTTTTTCTAATTTTCGTCTAGGCCCTAAGCAGGAACTTAGTCCTTTTATAGGTGTTTAGATCTGACCTTGTGGCAGATTTAAAACAAAAGATAGAGCAGATGACTGGAATCTATGTAATTTTGCAAAGCCTATTACACAAAGGGAAGAAATTAATGGATTTTTTTTCGTTGCATGGATATCATATCTCAAGAAACTCCACCATTGTCATGATTGTGAGGTTGAGTGGTGGAGCATTGGGTACCAGGAAACCAAATGTCATAGGTTCTTACAAGGAATTTGCTCGTTCTAGAAACCCCAATGGATATGTCTCCTTCAAGGATGTTGATGAGCCCCAATATCTCAGTAAGAATGTTGAGACTCCTAAGGCTACCAACTTTAATTATCAACCCAGTGTTCGTACAAACTTAGTGGTGATAGTGTTATATGCACAGTAGGTCAAGCTATACTCATGTTACTGTCGGTAATTGAATAAAATCAAGGTATGTAAAGACCAATTCTTCAACTCGCTTACAAAGAGAACTTGCATGAAAAGGCAAGAGTCTACTCTAATTGCAGGAAGGTAAACATTATCCTAATTGAAAAAAAAAAATGTGCCATCCATCAAATGTAACGGATAACTATAATTGCAAGAAGGAAAAGACTATACTAATTGCAAAAATGAACCATGTTATTCTACTTGCAAAAATTAAATCAATATTCTACTTACAAAATGTAAATCATTACTCTATCTCAAATTGCTTTGAAAAAGGAAGTTTAACAAAAAATGCATCACTAGAGAATCTAAAAACATAACTTCAAAAGCCAGGTCTATATACTTGCATTGAAGAGTTTCCCTTCTTATCACTAAGTTCAAGGTAATTTAGCTTTAGTAAAAGAGTCCTTCCATATTGCATAAGAGAATACTCTTTGTGATTCAAATGTAGAAATATGCCTCCTAATTCTAATTGTTGTTTTGTACTTGCAGTGAAGGAAGGATGGGTCTAGAGTGGTCTTTGGTCTTCTCCAATCATGGATTCAAAGCCTCGAGGTCATTATTCAATCCCAAAATGCAAAAAACAAGATCTTAAAACAAAGTTGGCCAAGTTTAAATAGTGTTGCAGGATGCTACAAGATTGCCCTATTTTGCTACAGGATTGGATCCGAGAGCATCCTGAGGGTAGGAATGGTGTTTTGAAGGTGCGAGAAGGTAGATGAGGGTGTATGAAGGATATGTAAGGATTTTTTCCAATCTTAACACCCCTTAAAGGCACATATTACACAAAAATACATGCTCACAGTGTCCCCTAATGACCCTGAAAAGATGATTTCGATGGCAAAATTTGAGACCAGTATGAGGTGTCAAGGAGGAGGATGGTGATGAAAAAATGGATGTAAGATGAGTGTGTCAATCCCTTCAATTAATTGGAAGTACCTATACATTAACATTGAACCAATTTTTACTCTTGGGAAAAACATAAATCTATTGATCAAGTTGCACCAGAACAAATCAAGATGGAAAGGATGAGTTGAATTGTATTTCAATAAGAGCTACTCTATCCTACAACATGCGTCTAATCCATATGCAAAGACATGATCTTAACTTATAGGATGTAGAAACAGAGTATGCAAGAGAACTATAAACCAAATCCTTGCAACTTTCAAAGGAAAATAAACACATAATTTTGGCTTGTTGTTGTGGACTCCTCAACCACTCTTCCCATAAGGGAGGTGGTAACTAGACCTGCAACCATGATTTTTTGCAATCTAAATTCTATCTAAATAAGGAAATAAATACCACTACTCAAACAATGATAGAATAAAATACATAAGAGAGACTAGAGCCTTTGGGTTGGGCCATAACCCAAGGGTCTCATCCCTCCAAAGTTAACTTATATGTAGACCAACAATGAACCTTTCATTAACAGAAAATGGAGTTCAAATACATCATATCAAATTGGAAATAACAGTCTCAAGTACTTGGCTCTCCATAGCTCTTCCTAGCTCCAAAAGTTTGAATCCTAATGATCCCTTAGGCATTTTTATTTATACAAAAGATGACTGAGGGGAAGCTCCCTCGGAAGGAGGATTGCTTCCCTCCAAAATCTCAAAAATAGTGGATCTAGCTCCTTATATCCTCTCATGCACTTGATTTCACCAACTGCCAGTGGACCTTGAGTTATAGGTGAGTGTAGATGAGTGATTCTAGGGATCACTTCAAGTCAAAGGAGAGTAAATGCAAGGGACAAGCCTCATACACTTCCTCTAGCTGCCTCCAACATGCCTTTGCATCATAAATGTACTATAAATTGCTATTTTACTTTCACATAAACCACATTAGGCCATAGAGTATGACAAGAACCCTTTAGTCTTCCTATGAAACACATTATAGCAAAAAAATGTAAATTAATGTGAGGAAAGAAGATTTTTATAGGCTAGAGGATAGTAAAATGGGCCTTAAAAATTACCTATTAACGGGACCTATCATCACCCCCTGCTGAAAGTGTTTCTCATCCTCTTAGAAACTTACTCATTAATGTGTGGTTCATGCATGGCCATGATAGCCTCTCTGACATCTTAAGGCATCTCAGATGGTTTGCCTTTTTGTGGATAAAACCATGCATTTGGTTCTATGTCTTCCCACTCCCTTTGTTCCTCTACTTGATCTATTCTCTCTTGTAGGCCCAACAATAAGGGAGGAATGAGTTTGAGCCCTATCCAATTGATTTTCAACCTTTGAATGATTCTTTTTTATAGTGGGGTCTTTTCTAGGGCATTCCTCAACCTTTCAGGGGGCCGATAGTCTCTAATTTACAAACTATGGAGCAGAGCATGCCATCTCCTTTGGAAAGCCTACAAGCTCTCAATTCCCACAAACTAAAGGTATCCTCGAATTGGACGATAGCTTGTTCTTGTGTTTCCATGTAGAAAGTGGTCAATGGGGATCAATAGAGATGATGTTATGGTTACTAATGACAACCTTGGGACTTATTAACTCTGCCCTTATGTATAGGGGCTCACTTGCTTCCTTGGCCATAATCTTCTTTACTTCCTCAACCCTTGTTTCTTCATGGGTCAGCGAAGAGGCTAGTGCCATCAGTTGTACATCCCCCAATTTTGATTTGGGTTCCCAAAAGTTCATGTATGTGATGATCATGATGTACATATAGAATTCTATAATATCCCTAGTCAAAAATCCATGTAATAAAGTGAATAAAGGCAAAATACTAACCAAGGTCATGGGACATGTATTCTAAGCCGAGTGTTGGGCAAAACATCCTAGTGTGGGCATTCATTTGGTTTATTATGGTTAAGGAAATTGGCAATGGCAATGGCAAAGGTTTTGGAAAGGCACAAGGCATTAATTGGCATTTTATTTATGAAATTAATGGAAATGAGGAGAAAAGGAAGGTGAAAGGTCACATGTTGCATGCAAGGAAGAAAATGAAGGAAAATAATAGAAAATTGAAGGAAATAAAGGCCTCATTAAGAAAAAGGCTTTTGAGGATCAATTGGTACCTTTTGTCAACTTTGTTTTGAAGCTCTCTCTCTCTATTCTCTCTCTCTCTCACTCTTGGACACTTAGAGTTTTCTTGGAGCACTCTAGCATTGGATCAAGGAAAGCAAAGGAAGGACCAAGAAAGGCAAAGAAAAGAAAATATCAAGCAAGGAAGAGTAGGATCAAATAGCTACAACGAGATTATTTGTAGGTATCGATTTGCATGTGTGATTTCCTTTCTAGATTTGGCATGCATGGTACATGAATGTGTGTATTTGGTTCTCTTGTTGTCATTGGTAGGGGTTTTTCTAGGCGTGGCAGTGTTCTTCATCCTTTCCTTTCCATTTCCGGATAGCCATGGTGTGATGGGTTTTCTTCTATTTGGTTGAGTTGGATTACCGGATGGTTTCGAAATTGAGTGAGATGGTCTCTGAAAGAAAGAACACACTGCCTAAGAAACCATGAACTGAAATGAGATTGTGGTAAAGCTGAATTCTGTGCACCTCGTGTTGAAGAAAGTGTAACTAGGTTCAGTCTTCATAAATGTAATTTTGATCTTTGTACTTGTAAAAGAAGAGAATCATTATTTTTATCAATTGTAAAAATGAGTTTCTTTCTCATTGGATAGGTCCAACACATGTTGAAGCACTATAGGAAAGCCAAAGAGTCAATGTAATTATGAAAGAACCATTTGAGGGCAAGTTACACTATGTAAATTTGTCAAATAAATATGTCAAAGATGATCCTCCAACGCAAAGAGAAGTCTCCTCTTCATGTCACCTCAAAGAATGAATTTTTGGTGCACTTAAAGTCAATTCGACCTCACTAGCTCAAGTCGTCCAAATAGGAGGGACAAACCCTTATATATAGCAAAGATCAACCTCACAAAAGGATCATCAAGTGATCCTGAAATCAGTGAGAAAGAGAGTCAAAAAGGAGATCTGAAGAAGATAAAGAAGGTGCTACTAGGCCAGCGAAGAAGGAGAGAAAGGAATCTAAGTTTTGAAGGATTGTTTTGGGTCCAAATTCTATCACACGTGCGAAGGAAGAAGGATATTTTTGTGGTCACATCAAATTCATAAGTGAAACAACATAATAAAGTTTGATTGAGCTAAGAAGAGGCTCCTAATAGGCCCCCATCTCAAGCGAGGTAGGTCCCACATCAAGCAAAGGAAGGGAGCAAGCAAGAATGAGAATTTTGAGCCTGTGACAAAAATAAGATCTACATTATGGTTAAGAGGATCAGCCTCTAACTCAAAAATACACCTTAAGGAAAGTCTGCCAAGCGATGAAGAGAAAGGAAGGAATCCATTGTAGTATAGGTCTCTGAGGAGACCTAGGGTTTCTATTGTTGCGCTACCAGTTGTTGGAAGAAGAGTGAAGGAAGATATCATAATGCAGTGAAGAAGGAGGCATTGATTGAAGGACAAAAGGGAAGTTTCAAAAGAAAGATTATGTCTTGTTCTTGGAGGATCTACTGGTCAAGGGTATAGGGTTTGACATTTGTCAATTAAAGCTTCAATAAGATAAATTTGCAAAAGTATTCTACTCTCTAGGAGAGAGACGTTTTTCCCTGGCTGAGAGCCAACATCTTGTGTTCTTGTCTCTTCTGTTTTGATAATTGTTTGATGAATTAAGAGAGCAAACTCTAATAATAATAAGAAAATATTGTGCTAATAAGAAAAATAAAAAGTACCTCACAAATAGTTATCATCATTAGAAGAATCTCATCCTACCTATATGACCTAGATTCTTCAACATGGTATCAAAGCTAAGGTGACACATCAAGGAAGGGCATCTCAAGAAAACATATAATATTGAAGCATGGAGATTAAGAAGCAAGGGCACACAAAAATTGAAACATCATATCTACAAGCAAGGGTTCAAGGCCCATCAAAGGCAATAAGGATTACTATTTCCTCTCATCAAGAAGAACTACCATCCTAGGAAAAAAAATCTTACTAAAAGAATAAATCCCTCCATCTAAAGGAATCTACAAGAAGGTACATCCAAGAAGAATCTCCATCAAATATCCTCCATATTCAAAGAAAGGCACCCAAGATATAGGTTCATCTTTGAAGATCTCCAGATCCACACATTGAGAAGTTTTCATCACCAAGAAAATCTCTCATAAGGCACCTTGAAGGAAACATCTTGAAGAACTCCAAGATCTAAGAAGTCAATCATCAAATTTTCAAGGAAGTTGCAAGGTATCTTCACAAAAACTCTCTCAAGTAAGTATTTTTATGTCCTCTTTTGAACATATCAAGATGTCTTTTTGCAAGGAAAGCAACAAATTGGTTGGGACTGCTAATTTCCTTGCATGGAAAAAGAGGATTGATCTACTTCTAAAAGAAATTGAAGTTATGGACTACATCAAAAGGGAATGTCATTGTTCCTGCAAAGGAAAAAAATCAAGCCCTATCAAAGTATAATAAGGATAAAACAATGGCTCAAAGGATTATGATAGAATCCATTAAAGACCCTCTCATTCCTTATGTTTCCAAACTTGAAACAACTATATAAATTTATGATAAGATGGTGGATTTATTCTCATTTAGTACAGATGGAGAAGTGATATTGTTGCATAATGAATTATACAAAATGAAGATATCCAAAGAAGAAGGAATAGCTCCCTACTTCATGAAGATATCTAATATGAGAGACCAACTACAAGAACTAGGAGAATTTACATCAGACAAAGAAATGACAACTGTGGTGCTCAATGCATTACCTGAGGAATGGGGCAACTTCACATGAAGTATATATTTCAAGAAGGAAGCTACCCCGCTGAATGAACTTTGGTCTCTATGAAAAATTGAGGAGACTAAACTCAAAGCTAAGGATGATGTGGGATCAAAAGAGCAAGCATTTTCTACTATGGCCAAGAGAAAAGGGAAAATTTGCAAGTTTGGTCCACAGAGAAAGGGTAAAAGAGATATGTCCAAAGTCCAATTCTTTGGTTGTCAAGAGTATGGACATTATAATAGGGATTGTCCTAATTTCAAGAAGGAAAACAATAGGAGGAAACGAGAAGAAGCCCAAATCACCCAAGAAGTGAAAAAAGAAGATAAGAATCAGAAGAAGGAAGTTCCTCTGGGCCTCTACTATGACTAAGATCAACTTATTCACACAAGTCTTCTTTAAAGTTTTGAGTATCATACGAACATGTAGAAGTAGGATAGAATGCATGATTTATGAGAATGACATCTCCATGAATATAGGAGCATTATGTAGAGATAGGTCAGGTAAAGATATTCATGTAGGAAGGATGTAGCCATTGAATGACCTCATCAATTCATAAAGGAATGATCATGATAAGGAAGAATCATCTTATAAGGCCACTGTCATCAATAGGAAGAAGCATTTGTAGGATGAGGACTATAAGAATCCTCTGGTGGAATCTTCAATAGAAGGTTCATGATTTTTAGAAAAGGCAAATGTCTCGATGAGAATTCCACCTATGGGGATTCAGGAAAGGATTTAGGCGGAGAAATATGTAAGAAAGCAAATGATATTGAGGTAATCTCAATCAAGGAAGATGTCAAAGGAAGCTGAGATGATCAAGGAAATAACTAAGATGAGGTATGTATGCATCTATGTTTTTCATTTAAGTCATGTCATCATTTGCATTAATGAGCATGGGGAATTGTTCTAGAAGCATGGTTAAGAATAGGGTAGATCTCTTTCATTAAGAATATGCACGAAGGCATGGTTCACACACTGATAAAAGTCAACATGTGAAATGACCTCATATGGAGTATGAGGTGATTTACTAGGAAACCTATAAAGAAGCATATGGGAAAATATATCAAGGATAAAAGGACACCATGGACACTAGGAATCAAATCCGATAGATTTGTTAAGACATCTCATGAAATAAGGCATGAGAACTATGACAAAGAAAGAAAAATATCAAAGGACCCTTGACATCTGAAAGGCCTTGGAGATGTGAAACATGCAGGATGTTGATTGTTCAAGCCAACCAAATACGCCATGATGAAAAACCATCTCAAAAGGTACTATTTGACTTAATGTTATATTTTGATTTTTCTTGAGTAATATCTGGATGGGGTCATGTGGGGCTACTGGAACAAGAGTTGTAAGTGCAAGTACAACTAGCATTCTGGATGGAAATTCCTGAAAGAAGCATGATGAGAAAGAAGTAGACATATGAATAAGGTTTTATATATGTACCAAGAAGGTCACTTTCCATGAAGAAAGGAATGACATGAAAACTAAGAAGGAAAGTGATTGATGGTTGATGCCCTACAAGGAAGAAGCTCAATTGAATTTCATGACATCAAGGAAATAAAGTGATCAAGTAGCTAAAGGACCCACGAAAAGAATTTTTTGATGAAAAGAAGAGTCCCTAGTTGAAAGGGAACTCTGAAAAGTCCCTAATTAAGAAGGAGCTTGGGTAAGTCCCTGGTCAAAGGGAAATTGGGTACAATCCTTTACAAGAATGGGCATATCTTCCTTAGTTGAGAGGGAAAGATAGACACAACATTCTTGTCTTCACTTGGTAAGAAAGAATGGAGGATTGCGTATTCATCTAGAATTTGATGCTCTTTGAGGATGTGAAGGGCATCCAAGACAGGAGTAGGCAAGAGGACCGATATTATTTGAGGGATGGGAACCCAAGACAAGAATAGTCCTAGAAGGTCATAGTAAGTGAACACCCGGGTGGGTATGTACCTTGAGAGACAATGCGAAGCTGTCTATATTCATTGCTCTTGCCAACATTGTGCTCTGATATAATGAAAGATAGAGTTGTCAGTCAGGGCCTTGTTGTGGAAACAATGTTGGTTACTATGATGCTATAACAGATGGATTGCCAATTCAATTTCACTTATATGAATTCTTCAGTTTGAAAATGTCCAAACACCTTCTAAGAAATTTATGAATACCTCCCTATTTAAGAGGGAGTGTTGAATAAAGTGTAACTAGGTTTGGTCTTCATAAATGTAATTTTGATCTTTGTACTTGTAAAAGAAAAGAACTATTATTTTTGTCAATTGTAAAAATGAGTTTCTTGCTCATTGCATAGGTCTAGCACATATTGAAGTGCTAATGAAAGTCAAAGAGTCAATGTAATTATGAAAGACCCATCTAAGGGCAAGTTACACTATGTAAATATGTCAAAGAAATATGTCAAAGATGATCCTCCAAAGCAAAGACAAGTCTCCGCTTCATGTTGGCTCAAAGTATGAATTTTGGTGCACTTAAATTCGATTCGACCTCTCTAGCTCAAGTCGGCCCAAATAGGAGGGACAAACTCCTATATATAGGGCAATTCGACCTCATAAAAGGATCATCAAGTGATCTCAGAAATCAGCAATAAAGAGAGTCAAGAAGGAGACGTGAAGAAGAGAAATAAGGTGCTACTAGGCCAGTGAAGAAGGAGAGAAAGGAATTTGAGTTTTGAAGGGTTGTTTTGGGTCCAAATTTTGTCACAAGTGCGAAGGAAGAAGGGTATATCAACGGTCACATCAGATTCATAAGTGCAACAACATAATAAAGTTCAATTGAGCTAACAAGAGTCTCTTAATAGGCCTCCATCTCAAGCGAGGTAGGTCACACATCAAGAGAAGGAAGGGAGAAAGAAAGAAGGACAATTTTGAGCCCAAATCAGCCACATGTGTGAGAAAAACTAGATTTCTAGTAGGGTTAAGAGGATTAGCCTCTAACTCAGAAATATACCTCAAGGAAAGTCCTATCCTCTAGCCTAAGAATCAAGTAAAAGGAATCTTGCCAAGCGAGGAAGAGAAAGGAAGGAATCCATTGTAGTATAGGCCTCTAAGGAGACCTAGGGTTTCTACTATTGTGCTACCAATTGTCGGAAGAAGATCGATGGAAGAGATCATAATGCAGTGAAGAAGGAGGCATTGATTGAAGGACAAAAAGGAAGTTTCAAAAGAGAGATTGTGTCTTGTGCTTGGAGGATCTACTGGTCAAGGGTCTAGTGTTTGACATTTGTCAATTAAAGATTCAATAAGATAAATTTGCAAAAGTTTTTTACTTTCTAGGAGAGAGAGGTTTTGCCCTGGCCGAGAGCCAATATCTTGTGTTCTTGTCTCTTGTTTTGATAATTGTTGTATGAAGTAAGAGAACACATTCTAATAATAATAAGAGAATATCGTGCTAATAAGAAAAAATAAAAAGTACCTCACAAATAGTTATCATCATCAGAAGAATCTCATCCTACCTAGATGCCCTAGATTCTTCAACATGGTATCAGAGGTAGGGTGACACATTAAGGAAGGGAATCTCAAGAAAACATATATTATTGAAGCATTGGGATTAAGAAGCAAGGGCACACAAAAATTGAAACATCATATCTACAAGAAAGGGTTCAAGGCCCATAAAAGGCAAGAAGGACTACTATTTCCTCTCATCAAGAAGAATTACCATCTTGGGAACAAAGTTCTTACTAAAAGAATAAATCCCTCCATCTAAAGGCATCTACAAGAAGGTACATCCAAGAAGAGTCTCCATAAAAGATCCTTCATATTCAAAGAAAGGCATACAAGATTTAGGTTCATCATTGAAGATATCCAGATCTACACAGTGAGAAGTTTTCATCACCGAGCAAATATCTCATAAGGCACCTTGAAGGAATCATCTTGAAGAAATCCAATATCTAAGAAGTAAAAACATCAATTTTTCAAGGATGTTGCAAGATCTCTTCACAAAAACTCTCTCAAGTAAGTATTTTTATGTCCTCTTCTGAACATATCAAAATGTCTTTTTGCAAGGAAAGCAACAAATTGGTTAGGGCCGCTAATTTCCTTGCATGGAAAAAGAGCACTGATCTACTTCTAAAATAAATTGAAGTTATGGACTACATCAAAAGAGAATGTCATTGTTCCTACAAAGGAAAAAACTCAATCCCTAGCAAAGTATAATAAGGATGAAACAATGGCTCAAAGGATTCTAATAGAATCCATCAAAGGCCCTCTCATTCCTTATGTTTCCAAACTTAAAACATTTAAAGAAATTTATGATAAGATGGTGGAGTTATTCTCAGTTAGTATAGATCAAGAAGTGATATCCTTGCATAATGAATTATATAAAATGAAGATATCCAAAGAAGAAGGAATATCTCCCTACTTCATGAAGATCTCTGATATGACAAACCAGCTACAAGCACTAGGAGAATTTATGTCAGACAAAGAAATGACAATTGTGGTGCTCAATGCATTACTTGAGGAATGGGGAAACTTCACATCAAGTATATATTCCAAGAAGGAAGCTACCCCACTTAATGAACTTTGGTCTCTATGCAAAATTGAGGAGACTAGACTCAAAGCCAAGGATAATGTGGGATCAAAAGAGCAAGCATTTGTTGCTATGATCAAGAGAAAAGGGAAATTTTGCAAGTTTGGTCCACAGAGAAAGGGTAAAAGAGATATGTCCAAAGTCCAATGCTTTGGATATCAAGAGTATGTACATTATAAGAGGGCTTGTCCTAAGTTCAACAAGGAAAACAATAAAAAGAAACGAGAAGAAGCCCACTTTACCCAAGAAGTTAAAGAAGAAGATAAGAAGCAGAAGAAGGAATTTCCGCTGGATCTCTACTATGACTAAGATCAACTTCTCCACATAAGTCTTCTTTAAATTTTTGAGTATCATAGGAACATGTAGAAGTAGGATAGAATGCATGATTTATGAGAATGGCATATTCAAGAATATAGGAGCATTATATAGAGATAGGTCAGGTAAATATATTCATGTAGGAAGGATGTAGCCATTGATTGACCTCATCAATGCACAAAGGAATGATCATGATAAGGAAGAATCATCTTAGAAGGCCACTATCATCAATAGGAAGGAGCATTTGCAGGATGAGGACTATAAGAATCCTTTAGTGGAATATTCAATAGGAGGTTCATGATTTTCAGAAAAGGCAAATGTCTCGATGAGAATTCCACCTATGGGGATTCAAGAAAGGATGTAGGCAGAGAAAGATGTAAGAAAGCAAATGAGATTGAGGTAATCTCAATCAAGGAAGTTATCAAAGGAAGCTTAGGTGATCAAGGAAAGAACTAAGATAAGATATGCATGCATCTATGTTTTTCTTTTAATTCATGTCATCATTTGTATTAATGAGCATGTGGAATTGCTCTGGAAGCATGGTCAAGAATAGGGTAGATCTATTTCATTAAGAATATGTACGAAGGCATGGTTCACACACTGATAAAATTCAACATGTGAAATGGCCTAATATGAAGTATGGGGTAATTGACTAGGAAACCTATAAAGAACCATATGGGAAAAGAGATCAGGGATAAAAGGACATCATGGAAACTACGAATCAAAATTCAACAGATTTGTTAAGACATCTCCCGAAATAAGGCATGAGAACTGTGACAAAGAAATAAAAATATCAAAGGACCCTTGACACTTGAAAAGGCCTTCGAGATGTGAACATGCATGCTGTTGATGGTTCAAGCCAACAAAAGATGTCGTGATGAAGATCCATCTCAAAAGGTACTATTTGACTTAATGTTATATTTTGATTTTTCTTGTGTAATATCTGGATGGGGTCATGTAAGGCTATAGGAACAAGAGTTATAAGTGCAAGTACAATTAGAATTCTTGTGGTGGATGGAAATTCCTGAAAGAAGTAGCCATATGAAGAAGGTTCCAAATATGTACCAAGAAGGCCACTTTCCATGAAGAAAGGAATGACATGAAAAACCAAGAATGAAAGTGATTGATGGTTGATGCCCTACAAGAAAGAAGCTCAATTGAATTTCATGACATCAAGGAAATAAATTGATCAAGTAGCTAAAGGACCCATAAAAATAAGTTGTTGATGAAAAGAAGAGTCCCTAGTTGACAGGGAACTTTGACAAGTCACTAATTAAGAGGGAGCTTGGGCAAGTCCCTGGTCAGAGGGAAATTGGGTACATTCCTTTATAGGAATGGGCAAAGCTTCCCTAGTTGAGATGGAAAGATAGACACAACATTCTTTTCTTCATTTGGGAAGAAAGAATGGAGGATTGTGTAATCATCTAGAATATGATGCTCTTTGAGGATGAGCAGGGCATCCAGGATAAGAGTAGGCAAGAGGACCAATATTCTTTGAGGGCTGGGAACCCAAGACAAAAATAGTCCTAGAAGGTCATACTCAGTGAACACCCCAGTGGTTATGTACCTTTAGTGACAATGATGAAGGTGTCTATATTCATTGCTATCACCAACACTGTGCTCTAATCTAATGAAATATAGAGCTGTCAGTTAAGGGCTTGTTGTGGAAACAATGTTGGTTACTATGATGCTATAACAAATGGATTGCCAATTCAATTTCTCTTATGTGAATTTTTCAGTTTGAAAATATCCAACCACCTTGTAAGTAATTTATGAATACCTCCCTAGTTAAGAGGGAGTGTTGAAGAAAGTGTAACTAGGTTCAGTCTTCATAAATGTAATTTTGATCTTTGTACTTGTAAAAGAAAAGAATTATTGTTTTTGTCAATTGTGAAAATGAGTTTCTTGCACATTGCATAGGTCTAGCACATGTTGAAGTGCTATACGAAAGTCAAAGAGTCAATGCAATTATGAAACACCCATTTAAGGGAAAGTTACACTATGTAGATAGGTTAAAGAAATATGTCAAAGATGACCCTCCAAAGCAAATACAAGTCTCCTCTTCATGTCAACTCAAAGAATGAATTTTGGTGCACTTAAAGTCAAGTTCACCTCACTAGCTCAAGTCGGTCCAATTAGAAGGGACAAACTTCTATATATTTTTGGGAAGTTCTACCTCACAAAAGGATCATCAACTAATCTCTGAAATTAGCAAGAAAGAGAGTCAAGAAGGAGATGCGAAGAAGAGCAAGAGGGTGCTACTAGGCCAACAAAGAAGGAGAGAAAGGAATCCGAGTTTTGAAGGACTGTTTTAGGACCAAATTCGGTCACACGTGGGAAGGAAGAAGTGCATTTATGTGGTCACATCAGATTCATAAGTGCAGCAACATAATAAATTTCGATTGAGCTAAGAAGAGGCTCCTAATAGGCCTCCATCTCAGGTGAGATAGGTCCCACATCAAGCGATTGAAGGGAACAAGCAAGAAGGACAATTTTGAGCCCAAATAAGCCACACATGTGAGAAAAATTAGATCTACAGTAGGGTTAAGAGGATCAAACTATAACTCATAAATATACCTCAAGGAAAGTCCCATCTTCTAGCCTAAGCATCAAGCAAAAGGAAGCTTTCCAAGCGAGTAAGAGAAAGGAAGGAATCCATTGTAGTATATGTCTCTGAGGAGACCTAGGGTTTCTATTGTTGTGCTACCAGTTGCCAGAAGAAGAGCAAAGGAAGAGGTCATAATGCAGTGAAGAAGGAGGCATTGATTGAAGGATAAAAGGGAAGTTTCAAAAGAGAGACTGTGTCTTGTGCTTGGAGGATCTACTAGTCAAGGTTCTAGGGTTTGGCATTTGTCAATTAAATATTCAATAAGAGAAATTTGCAAAAGGGTGTTCCTCTCTAGGAGAGATAGTTTTTTCCCTGGCTAAGAGCCAACATCTAGTGTTCTTGTCTCTTTTGTTTTGATAATTGTTTGATGAAGTAAGAGAACACACTCTAATAATAATAAGAGAAGATTGTGCTAATAAGAAAAAGCAAAAATTACCTCACAAATAGTTATCATCATTAAAAGAATCTCATCCTACCCATATGCCCTAGATTCTTCAAAACCTCAGTGGGCCTAAGAATCCTTGATCTGTGCATGGCGAGATATAGGGTAAAGCCTAGAGTTGTGTGCCTTCGATTAGGTATAGGAATCCTTGACTGGTGAATGGAGGGATATATGGTAAATCCTAGAGGGTGGAGTCTTGATTAGGCCTAGGAATCCTCAACCGTTGTATGGTGGGATATACGGTAAAGACTGGAGAATAGAAAATGGGAAAATTCTTCACGAAGAGGTGGAGAAATATAATGGCATCCATGCTTGTTTAAGGCCTGGTGATCTAGTGGGGATTGTGATAAAGCCTATGGAAACCTGGTTTGGTTTGGTTTTGAGTCCCACATTCATGTTGGAATATGGCACGGGGGTGATTGGCTGAAAGAAAGATTTGGTTCAGTCAATCTATGGTTGGGTGGTACGTGGAAGTCCCAAACCTAGTTGGATTTTGCATTCATTAATAAGAGTTTCTTCTCATTGTTATTTACTGTGTAAATGTATTGGTTCATATGTGGTATTTATGGTTGTTATATCCTTGATGTTTATGTTTGTTATATGTTCATCATGATTATGTTTCATGACAGTTATTATGTATGGATTTCATCATGTTTTGATTTGAAATTAAATGTACAATGAATATACGACCTAATAGATGATAATGCAGCTAATGTGATAAGGCATCAATGCTTCATTACAAATCTCAAATAAGTATGAGACCCCTATGATAAGATATGTTGTTATGACCTGTAGATTGCATATTTGTGTCATGTTTGATGAACTATCTGTCATGGCTAGTAGGGGTCTAGTCAAGTCATTGGTCAAGTGTTTGCATTAGTACCTTTGTTTCAATTTCATTTATCATTTCTAGAAGTCTCATGGAGTTATAGGTAGTGGCCTGAGTCATGGCCCTAAAAAAGTGGCATAAAATCTGGGGTCCCTGGCACAAAACTAGTTGAAAAATTCTATAGTAGTTGGCTTACCTTACTGTGGGAGTGATTGGAGGTATATAGTCACATGCATGCCTTGTCATGGGAGCGGCAGGGGCTCTAGGGCATTTAAAAGGCAATTTTCTTTAGGGGTTAAGCACCTAGAAGGGTTCGTTGGCTCCCGGAGGTTCTGTAGCATGTGTGGAAGGTCAGATTGGTTTTGTTTAGTCAATTCCACTTCCTTAACTACACATGGGGAGTTAAATCACATCATAGTAGCCTCTCATCACATGTTTACCCCAACAGATTGGTTAACTTGGGTAAATGTGGGAGGAGGGTAGTTACAGAGTGGTATCAGAGCATGGTTCACCCCTTGGACTAGATGGGTGGTGTGTTGGTCATGCATTCATGTTGGTTGCATATATGTGTTCTCTATGCTTGTGGTTTATGTACTTGTTGTGTATGCATGGTGATGGTCATGGTTGCAGTGGTGTCTCCATGTGCAAGTGGATGATGTTGTTGTTGGATGTGTTTATCGTGTGTGTATGTCAGATATGCATTGGTTATGCATGTTAATGTTTATATGTTGTTATGAATACATTGATATGGTTGTAGTTGTCATGCATGAAGTCATGGTATGTGGTCGACATGGTCATGCATTGATAACTAGATAGTGGTTAGACTAGTGTTATATGCTGATGTGATTATGATTATACATGTATCATGCTAATCTGGTGGATCTTGCAGATAAGATATCCTCTGTTGAACTATACTAAGGTATGTTGATTATGTTATGTTTTGGTTTTAGCTGACATGGTGTACTTGCAGGAAACAGATCAAAGACGACTAGCAAGATGGTAGACTACAGTTCACGAGATTCTCCTTATGGGTCAGATGAGCAGTGTGGTGTTGGGAATTCTTTTGACTTAGAAGACACATTGAGAAGCTTGAAGGCAAAAATAAGGAGTTGTAAGGAAGATATTGACAGAATCATTTAGGCACAAGAGACACAAGTAGAAGTTAATGCAGTAATTCTTTAGAGTTTTTTCAAAATTACAGAGATAGGGACCACTTCAGATCAGCTGTGGGCAGGAGGACAAGACTACTGAGGCATATGGTAGTAGGTCTCATGGTGGGCCTAGGTTGGATAGGGATGACACGGTCTGAGATGGAAGGCTCTTTGATACTCTGGATAGAAGAGTTGCACAAGTTATATTCTAGTTCTAGTTCTGACAGGCACTATGATCATCATTGTTATCATCCTTATAGGAGGAGTGATAGGGGATATTTACTAGATGAGTTCAAGAAAGAGAAACCACCTACCTTTGATGGAGGTTTGAAGAAGAAAGATGATGTAGAAGTATGGTTACTTGGGATGAACAAATTCTTTGAGTTGCGTGAATACACATAGAACATGAAGGCTAGAATTTCTATCTTCAGCCTCAAAGGGAAAGAAGACATTTGGTGGGAAGATGTGAAGTGGGTCAGAGACATCATAACATAAGAGTTGAGTTGGCATGAATTCAAAATACTTTTCAGGAAGAAGTACATGTTAGAGAGGTACTATGATAGAAAAGATAAGGAATTCTATAAGCTAAAGATGGGATCGATGATAGATGAGTAGCACACGAAAAAGTTTTTGGAGTTATTGAGGTATGTACAATATCTTAAGGATGAAAAGGCCAAAGTTTAGAGATTTTTCAGTGGATTTCCATTAGTATTTAGAGATCAGATTGAGTATGATGAGCCTCAGTCGCTTGAGGAAGTTATTGGGAAATTGAAGCATTGTTATGAGTAGTCAAAGCACAAGACAAAATCTCAGCAAGGGTGGAAAGGGAAAGACAAAGCTATAGGTAAATGGAAGTCAAAAAGAACAAGGCCTCGAGATGCAAATGAGAAAGAAAATGTTCCACCTTATAAGAAGTTTAATGGGTCACAACATGGAGGGAAGAAGAATAAAGGTGATGGTACATGACAATTGCAGTGTTGGACATGTGGTAAGGGTCATCTTAAGAGGGATTGTTCACAGAATCATGGTGGTAGGCCTCATATTTATAGTGCCTAGGAAGTGAAAACAGTTGGGGATGTTGGGCAGAGCATTCCGTGGATTTATGAAACACTGGATAATAAGAAGGAATATCACCAGACAACTATTATCAATATTGACGGTAAGCTTTGTGATCAAGTTGTTTCCATTTTGATTAACCTTGGATATAATTATAGTTATGTTAGTCCTAACCTGGTGGATAAGTGTGGTTCAAATAAAGAAGTGCATGCAGAATCCTAGTTAGTGTAGTTGGCTATAGGTACAAGGAAGAGAGTGTATCACTGGGTAAGAGTTTGTGCGTCTGAGTTGAATGGTATGCCTGCCTTAGCACATTTAAATGTATTGTCATTGATACCATATAGTATGCTTTTGGGTATGGACTAGTCGTATCTTCATAGGACCAAATTGGATTTTTATGAAAAGGCCATTGAGTGTTTGGATGACAATGGAGAACAAAGAATCTTGCAGGGTAAGAAGAAGGCAACATCAGTTAGAATGGTGACAACTATGCAGACAAAGCATAGTCGCAAAAAAGGGTGTGTGTTATTTGTAGTGCATATTTCTAGTGATAAAGTTAAGGATGTTGAATATGCGGAGGTATTGAGCAGGTACCCAATCTTGCCGCAGTTTCATGATGTGTTTCCAACAGATACTTCAAAGTTTTCGCCTCATAGGGAAGTGGAAATTTCCATTTAGTTGGTACCAGGGGCAGCACAACAACTGAAGGCACCATATAGGATGAGCACTCCAGAGTTAGTAGAGTTGAAGTTACAATTGAAGGAAATGCTTGACAAGGGTTACATTAGGTCAATTTTATCGCCTTGGGGTGCACCGATATTGTTTGCGAAAAATAAGGATGGTACTCTCAGGCTATGCATTGATTACAGGCAGTTGAATAAGTTGACCATCAAGAACAAATATCTGTTGTTGAGGATTGATGATTTGTTCAATCAGTTGAAGGGAGCAACAATGTTCACGAAGTTTGATTTGAGATCAGGATACCATCAGGTACGCATCAAGGAAGAGGACATTTACAAGACAACTTTCAAGACCACGTATGGGCATTATGAGTTTGTTGTAGTTCCATTTGGTTTGATTGATGCTCTAGCTACTTTTATGTACTTGATGAATAGTGTGTTGCGACCTTATCTGAACACATTTGTTATTTTATTCATTGATGACATCTTGATATATTCTAAAAATAAGGAAGAGCCAAAAACTTAGCCGTAGTGTTGAGATTACCTGATAGAGCATTAGTTGTATGAAAAGCTTAGAAAATGTAGTTTCTTTCATATTGAGGTACATTATTTGGGACATGTTGTTTCCAAGGAAGGCATAATAGTGGATCCAGAGAAGATAAAGGCTATCATGGAATGGGAAGCTCCTAGAAATGTGGATGAGGTATAATAATTTATGGGGCTAGTAGGTTATTATAAGAGGTTATCGGGAACTTCTCTCACATTGCATATCATATTACATCACTGCAGAGGTAAGGTAAGAAATTTGAATGGATAGAAGAATGTGTAGCAAGTTTTGAATAGTTGAAGTAGTTGTTGACACATGCACCACTGTTAAAGATTGCAGATCCAAAGAAAGAATTTCTAGTGTGCACTAATGCTTGCAAGAGAGGAATTGGTGGAGTGTTTATGCAGGAGGGATAATTAGTGTGCTATGAGTGCCGTAAAATAAATGAACATGAGTAGAATTATCCTACACATGATCTTGAGTTGGAAATGATCCTCAATGCATTGAAGATGTGGAGGCAGTATATTATTAGTAGGAGGTTTGTATTGATGAGTGATCAAAATGGATTGAGGTATCGATTTGACCGACCGAATCTAAATGCCAGGAAAGCTAGATGGTTGGCCATGATCAGTGAGTTCAACTTTGAGATTAGGTACATTAAATGTAAAGAAAATAGGGTTGAAAATGCTCTTAGTAGGCGCATACAAGTGAATCATATAGCAGCTATGAGCTCCTATGGGACAAATTTATAGGATCGTATCTTGCAGGCAGGTTAGCAGGTTGACAGGTACATGGATCTTATGCACATGTTACAACAGGGTACAAGTGACCAGGATATAGACTAGACTATCATCTCACAAAAGATGGTTTAATTAGATTTAGAGATAGGATATATGTGCCAAACAATAGTGAGATCAAGAAGACTATATTGCAAGAATTTCATACAAAATTGTATTCAAGTCAATCATGATACCATAAGACATTAACAACGGTGAAGAATTTTTATCATTGGATGAATCTGAAGAAGGACATGGCAAAGTTTGTGGCTAGATGTTTGGACTACTAGCAGGTGAATGTAAGCATCCAAGTGGACTACTACAACCAATTTCGATTCTAGAGTGGAAGTGGTGGATCATTTCCATGGATTTCATCACAAGTTTGTCAAGGACATCTAGACAACATGATTCCATCATGGTTGTGGTGGACATGTTGACAAAGGTAACACACTTCATTCCAGTGAAGTATACGTATTCAGCTAGTGAGGTTGCATATTGTTCCAAGGAAGGTTGTGTCTATTAGGGATGCTAAGTTCGCTTCCAAGTTTTGGAAGGAGCTTTGTGCATGTTTGAAGAAAGAGTTGGCCCTTGCACAACTTATCATCCGCAAACATATGGACAGACATAGAGGGTCAACATGATATTGGAGGACATGTTGAGGATGTATGTGATGCATTAATAGGGATATGGGAGGAGTATCTTCTAGTGCTTGTGTTTTCTTACAACAATGGATACCGGGAATCTTTGAGGATAAGTCCGTTTGAAGCACTCTATGGGTGGAGTTGTAATACTCTCATTAGTTGGAGTGATCCATTGAACAAGGCGTTGATTAGACCAGATATGTTGGCAGAGATGGAACAAGAAATGCAGGTAATTAAGAAGAATCTAAAGGTAACACATGATAGGCAGAAAAGTTATGCAGATTGGAACAGGTTATTTGAGGAGTTTCAGGTTGGGGAACATGTGTATTTGCACATCAAGTTGAAGAAGAGCTCCTTGAGGATTGGATCATGTGCCAAGTTGGAACCTTGGTTTTGCGGACCTTTCAAGATTCTTGAAAGGATTGGACCAGTATCCTATCAACTTGCACTGCCTCCAACAATGAAATTGCATGATGTTTTCCATGTGTCATTTCTTAAGAAGTATGTTAAAGATGTTGATCATGTGATTGATTGGTCTATATTGCAAGTGGATCCAAATGGAGAATTATACTCAGAACCTTAGTGTATATTACAAAGAAATATCCTCTAGCTCCGGAACTGAGCAATCAAGCAAGTTAAAGTGCATTAGAAGCACTTTGGGCTCGACGAAGCTACATGGGAGATGACGGATCAGATGCAGACTATGCATCCTTCTCTATTCACTAGTTGAGCGAATGTTTTTGGTATATGTTTTGGTGTGATGCTTTGGTATATGTACATATGTTTATGGATGTAAATACCACCATGAGATGTGTTATAAAGCTCCAATAAGCGGTATGGGTGTCATGTTGGTTTGCTTTTCATCAGGTTGATCATTGTAAATATTTCATCCAGCTAAGTTATAAAGCTCCATGGGCAACATATTTTGCTCTCAGCAATCTTGTTGATTATAGGTGTCATTGAACATCGAGGATGATGTTCCCCCAAGGGGGAGGGTTTTGTAATAGCCCTGGTCAAAAATCCATGTAATAAAGTTAATAAAGGTAAAATAATAACCAAGGTCATGGGACATGTATTACAAGTTGAGTGTTAGGCAAAACATCCTAATGTGGGTGTTCATTTGGTTTATTATGGCTATGGAAATTGGTAAAGGAAATGGAAAAGGTTTTGGAAAGGCATGAGGCATTAATTGGCATTTTATTTATGAAAATAATGGAATTTGGGAGAAAAGGAAGGTTAAAGGTCATTGGTTGAATGTGAGGAGGAAAATGATGGAAAATAATGGAAAATTGAAGAAAATAGAGGCCTCATTAATAAAAAGGCTTCTTAGGATCAGTTAGTACATTTTGTTAGTTCAATTTTGAATTTCTCTCCCTATTATCTCTCTCTCTCTCACTCTTGGACACTTGGATTTTTTTTTGAGCACTCTAGCATTGGATCAAGGAAAGCAAAGGGAGGACTAAGAAGGCAAAGGAAAGAAAATATCAAGCAAGGGAGAGCAGTATCTAACAACTACAATGGGATTATTTGTAGGTATTGATTTGCATGTGTGATTTCCTTTCTAGATTTGGAATACAAGTACATGCATGTGTGTATTTGGTTCTCTTATTGTCATTGGCAGGGGTTTTTCTAGGTGTGACAATGTTCTCCAGCCTTTCCTTTCCATTTCTAGATAGCCATGGTGTGATTGGTTCTCTTGTATTTGGTTGAGCTAGATTTCCAGATGGTTTCGAAATTGAATGAGGTGGTCTTTGAAAGAAAGAACACATGGCCTAAGATTCCCTGAACCAAATTGGGATTATAGTAAAGCTCAATTTTGTGTGTCTCATTGGCCCTACGAATCCTTAACCGATGAATGGAAGGATATACAATAAAGCCTATAGGTGTGTGCCCTCGATCGGGCCTAGGAATCCTTAACCAGTGAATGATGGGATATACAGTAAATCTTGGAGGGTGGAGTCTCGATTAGGCCTAGGTATCCTCGACTGTTATATGGAATGATATACGATAAAGCCTAGAGACTAGGAGACAAGCAAATTCCGCATGGTGTAGGTGTAGAAATATGGTGGAATCCATGCTTGTTTACGGCCTAGTGATCTGGTGGGGATTGCAGTAAAGTTGTGGAAACCTAGTTTGGTTTGGTTTTGAGTCCCACATTCATGCTTGGAATATGGCACGGGGGTGATTGCTTGAAAGAAATATTTGGTTCAGCCAATCTATGCTCGAGTGGTACGTGGAAGTCCCAAACCTGGTTAGCTTTTGCATTCATTAATAAGAGTCTCTTCTCCTTGTTATTTCTTGTGTAAATGTACTAGTTCAGATGTGGTATTTATGGTTGTTGTATCCTTGATGTTTATGTTGGTTACATGTTGGTCATGATTATGTTTCATGACAATTATGATGTATGAACCTCATCATGTTTTGATTTGCAATTGAGTGTACAATGAATACATGACATAATAGATGATAATGTAGCTAATGTGATAAGGCATCAACGCTTCTTTATGAATCTCAAATAAGTATGTGACCCCTATGTTGAATGATCATATCTATTGTTATGATTTGTAGATTGCATCTTTATGACATGTTTAACGAAATGCCTGTTACGGCTAGTAGGGTTCCATTCAAATAATTGATCAAGTGTTTGCATTAGTAAGTTTTTTCAATGTCATTTATCATTTCTAGAAGTCTCATGGAGTTTTGGGTAGTGGCCTGAGTCCTGGCCCTGAAAAAAGTGGCACAAAATCTGCGGTTGCTGGCATAGAACTAGCTGAAAAAGTCCACAGTCGTTGGCTTGCCTTGCTGTGGGAACGACTGGAGGTCTATAGTCACATGCATGCCTTTCCATGGGAGCAACTGGGGCTCTAATGCAGTGAAAAGACAAGTTTCTTCAGGGGTTAAGCACCTGGAAGGGTTGGTTGGCTCCTGGAGATTCTGTAGCATGTGTGGAAGGTCAGATTGGTTTTTTTGGTCGGTTCCACTTCCTTAACTATACATGGGGAGTTGAATCACATCATAGTATCCTCTTGTCACATGATTACCCTAGCAAACCAGTTAAATTAGGTAAATTTGGGAGGAGGGTGGTTACAAATTTAGCCTATTTGGCTCTATCCTCAATGCTCGCATGCTGGTAAAAGTTAATGAACCTCCTATATTCCTGAAATGGTAGAGAGTCATATTGTGCCAATGTTTTGATTTGGAATTATAGCCATTGTTCCTTGAGGAAAATGGCATAGGATTTGGATGGTTGCCTACACTGATGGCCTCCATGGACAAACTTGCCATGGTAGCAAGTTGTGGCTCTTTTTCGTGTAGTTTCTCTCTCAGCCTTTTGTTTTCTAATTGCAGTTGCTCCTTCATGACTGATTCCTTTAGTATCAAGTCAGCCAATTCATTATCCATTTGTTTCACCTTTTCCTCCATGAGGCCCACATCCTCTACTTTATTGGCTTTTGAAATTTGCATCCATCAGTGAGTATTGCCTCTCCCTTTTGCTAGCTCAAAGAAGAGGGGAATTGCAAATTTTGTAGGTATAATTCTCCCTCCCTCAACAAATGTAATAGGGTCCAATACCAGGCTATGGAGTGGGATCTTAGAGTCATTATGTACCTTCTCCCTCCTCTTGAGTGGTTACTATCCCTTCCTGTAGCACTTTTTCTTCATCTTATAGCAACTATGTTCTTTCCTATAGAAACTCTATTTTCTCTTGTAGTATCCTTGTTTTCTCCTGTAGAATCCCTGTTTGTGCCTTGAGTTTCTTGGTCATGGTTTCCCTATTGGTTGGCCTTCTCATGGGTGTCAAAGGATGTTTACCCTCGAATTTAGGGGAGGTGACCTCCTCAATTTCCCCCTCACTAGGTCCCAATTCTTTCTCTTGGTGGCTAGCTAATTCATCAATTTTGATTGGGACTATTGAAGGAGATTGAGGCTTCCCTTGCTTGATTATGGTGATTTTTCTTCTTTTGATGCTTGGGATGCCTTTTCTTAGGCTTTACAAGTGTGCTAAGTGTGGCCAAGGTAGAATACATGATCCAGGTGGATGTTGGTGGCCACCCACCTATCCCATTTGGACCCCCGCAACTGTCTCTTTCAGTTTCCGTAACTGTAGCACAATTTACTATTTTTAGCCATTTTTTCGGGTCTTGAACTTTCGGAGCCGTTTTGAGGCCCTAAACGACGTTTCTTGGGAAATCTGGGGGCAACATGGGTCCATGGACCAATATTGCCCTTCCCAAAGTGGTAGTTCTCGGATAGATCTTTCTAACGAGCTATCATACGCGTCAAACAGAGATCGTATGCCAAAGTTACGACCCCGGAAATTGATGTACCAATTACCCAAAACGGGGCCCACAATTTGGCACATTTAATCTCTAGGGTAGGATTTGGAATGTGAAGGGTTTTCCATTGTTTCTCAACAATAAATAGGCCTTCGAGCTCATTGTAACTACAATTTTTGAACAGTTTACAGAGCATGTAGCCGCACATCTCTTCTTAGAGATAAGCTACCATCGCCCTAGCTGGTTTATTTCCAATTCTGGTTGTAAGCATATTTCGGTATTTTCCATTAATGAAATGAAGCATTATTTCCACTGCATCTTTGTGTATATGGTTATCTCTATATTTTATTGCGTTCCTATTTGAATCCGGATCAATCCACTCCTTGTTTTGTTTCTTGGTTAGAGGCTTAGCTAATGCTTTGCTTCCTCTTCTTTCTAGGCCTAGAAGGTTCTTCATGGGTGTCCTCTTTTGCATTTTGCTTCCATTTTTATTCTTTCCTTCCTTCTCCAACTCTTCCTCCAAAATATTTTTTCTTTTCCTCAGCTTCTTCCTCTTCCTCTTCTATCTCTTCTTCTTCTTCTTCTTTCCTACCTCCAACACTAGATTTTGGTGTCTCTTATTGTTGTGTTGTGGTGAGGACTTGTGTTTCAATGAAGGCCTCTCTGTTCATGTCCATAAAGTCATTCCAGAACACATGAATCTTGAGTTGGCTTAAGGCATTCATGAAATGAGCCTAATGAGGCCATGATGGGAAATGTACTGGTGCTTCCCTTCCCTCACTCTGTTTCTCATTTTGATTATGGACTGAAGGAGGAAATGTGGAACACTGAGCCTACTTGGAATTGGTAAATTTATCAGGAACCTCGGCTCATAGAGTAGCCTAAATTGATAGACATTTACAACACTCAACCTCCCTTCATAGGATATGTACTTAAGGATTCTATAAGCCACTTCATCCCAAGGGTAGGGGAGACTTTACCTCCTTACTCCATTTTTGTCTTCAACATGCTTCTCTTCAGGGAGGAAGAAGTTTTTCTTGGCTATGATGGCTATTGTCCTATCTTCGTTACCCCATCGAACTCCTAAGGGTATAGTAGTGACTATACTAATGAGCTCTCCATTTGGGTGAATGGAAAGTCCCTTAAAAACAATGGTGGAACTATCCTCTCCCTGAGAATTGAGGGCCATGGGAAATTCATGGGTTGCCTTATCATCATACCCCTTCAATTTTTTAAAGAAACCCATCCAATAGTGGATTGGGAAAATATTTATAACAGGAGGATGCAGATGGATTATATTGGTGTCTATGGGCTCTCTTCAATTGAAACCTCCCCCCATGGCTCCTACCGCTGCCTTCTTAAGTTATTCCAAAGATATTGTTTTTTGAAGGATTTTTCCATGACAAGTTTAGGGTAGGGATGTTGATGCCTTTTTTATTCAGAGAGAAGAATTATATCCCTTGATCCAAGAAAAATACCTCTGCTTCCACTTTGCCTTTCTTACGTAAGAAAATAAAAATTTCAAAGAAATTTAACTCTACAAGGGTTTGCTATAGGATGTCTGTAGCAGGAAAAATTCACTCAACAGTTGCATGGGAAATGAGGATAAAAAATGCCACTTACCCCTCTTGGGATGATTTCTTTATGTTTGTCAAGGTTTGGAGGAAGGTCCTCATTGGTTTGGACCCTTTTTCACCTCTCAGCTTGACCCTGTAGCACCTCCTCTGCAATCCTGTAGCAGTTTTGGCATTCCTGTAGCAACTGTGTATGACCCTGTAGCACCTGCATATCAACTATGTAGCTCCTCTATAGCACCCTAGGTAACCTTTGGTAGTATCTAACTCGAACTTCGATGCCTTAATGAGCCTTTAGACAATAATATAAACAAAGTTGAATCCAGTTTACTAAAGTCCTTAATGAACCTTCTATAATACCCAACCAATTCAAGGAAGCTTCTAACATCCCTTTGTTTTTTAGGGGTAGGGACCCTTTTAATGATAACAACTTTTTTGGGGTCAACCTGCATCCCTTCCTTAGATATGGAATGGCCCAAGGTAGTCCCCACATTCATAAAATATTCACATTTCTTGAGACTTAATGAAATATTTGTCTTAATGCACCCACGGGGCTTTGGATTGATGGTGAATGGGTGCACTGTTAAGGCACTCCTTGCGATAGGTCACTGGTTCAAATCCCCCATGGGTGCTTACCTACCAAAAAAAAAAGATTCATCTTAATGCATTTCTTTAAGACTTTACATAGATTATAAAGAGCTTCCTGGAAGTCACATCTATAAGGGGTGAATTCATCCATGTATATCTCAACAGTGTCATGAACAAGGTCATCAAAGCTACTCAGAACTTCCCTTTGGATGGTAGCAAGAGCATTACACAACTTGAATGGAAGGACTCTATAGGAAAAGGTACCCCAAGGACATGTGAATGTGGTCTTGTCTTGGTCCTCAAGGTTGATCTGTATTTGGTTCTACCCACTAAATACATATAGGAAGGAAAAAAATCTCTTCCCAACAAGGCCATCTAGGACTTGGTCAATGAAAGGCAGAGGGAAATGGTCCTTGTTTGCAGCCTTGTTAACCTCTCTATAATCAACACAAATCCTCCATTTACCACTCTTCTTTGGCCT
Organism: Pinus taeda; assembly: GCA_000404065.3. Taxonomy (NCBI): domain Eukaryota; kingdom Viridiplantae; phylum Streptophyta; class Pinopsida; order Pinales; family Pinaceae; genus Pinus; species Pinus taeda. Next base: position 31,411 of record APFE031410985.1, on the reverse strand, counting down.
CTTAAAATCTTTCTATCCAATAGAAGTCTGAGTCTTTAAACATTAATCTAAACAAAGGCAAATCAAGTTTACTAATGTCCTTAATGAACCTTCTATAATACCCAACCAATCCAAGGAATATTTTGACATCCCTTTGTTTTTTAGGGGTAGCGACCCTTTTAATGATAACAACTTTGTTGGGGTCAACATGCATCCCTTCCTTAGCTATGGAATGGCCCAAGGTAGTCCCCGCATTCATAAAAAATTCACATTTCTCGAGACTTAATGAAAGATTCATCTTAGTGCATTTCTTTAAGACTTTACATAGATTAGAAAGAGATTCCAGGAAGTCACATTTGTAAGGGGTGAATTCATCCATGTATATCTTAACAGTGTCATGAACAAGGTCATCAAAGCTACTAAGAACTTCCATCTGGAAGGTAGCAAGAGAATTACACAAATCGAATGAAAGGAATCTACAGGCAAAGGTACCCCAAGGACATGTGAATGTGGTCTTTTCTTGGTCCTCAAGGTTGATCTGTATTTGGTTGTATCCACTAAATCCATCTAGGAAGGAAAAAAAATCTCTTCCCAGCAAGGCCATCTAGGACTTGGTCAATAAAAGGCTGAGGGAAATGGTCCTTCTCTGTAGCCTTATTAACCTCTCTATAATCAACACAAACCCTCCATTTCCAATTCTTCTTTAGGACTATGATAAGAGGGGACACCCACCCACTATCTGAGGGGGGTATATGAACCCTACATCTAGTAGTTTTTGCAGTTCTTCTTTTACAATGTCCTTAAGGGGGAGATTCATCCTCCTTTGGGGTTGGTGCACAGGTTTGCATCCTTCCTTGATGTAAATATGGTGAGTGCAAATTGAGGGGTTCTGATCTAAATGTTGGGAAAAATTGTTAATAATATGCAAGCTCCCATCATCGGTATTAAAAAAATGTGTTTAGGATCGTCTCAAATTAACCAAAATTTGAGGAATCATGTGTCAAGTGTTGAGTGTCTTTTATGAGAAATTTATGAGGTTAATTAGCTATTTAAAACACATATACAAAAATTAGAATGAAGATAAGTAAAACACAAGAACTCATAACATAAAGCTGATAAAGGAGTTCACCCCTCCTGAGCTACATCTCCTTGGACCTGCTTCAATGGCTAGGCCCTCTTTGGATTAATGGTCAATTATTTGATTACATGCACCTACAGTGCTCCAATGGCTTTGAAGCCTACTCCATTGGATTTAGAAAACCCAAAACCCCCAAAAATTACTATCCAAACTCTGCAATTAGACTTCAGATGATCTAGGCTTGACCTCCTCTCCTGGTGGCCCTAGGCTTCCTTAAATTTCAACGTATAAAAATCACATACATAATTGCCTTTCTACCTCTGCAACCTATTCCATTGTGTTCAGAGCATCCAAATCATATAGGAATGACCCTTTTTGAGCCAAAATTGGTCGAAAATTGAACAAGTTAAGGTCTCTTCAGTTTTCCCTAGGAAAACTCCACCAAATCTGGAGAAACTCCAGTTAACCCCACCAAATTTGGACCAATGCCAGATTTGTCAGACATGCCAAACTACCACCAAATAAATCCACAATTAAATAGGGGATAATCATGATTTGATTAGCATTAAACTCCACTTAGTGTGTTAATTAGCATGGTGAGCATTAGCACTTCCTCCTGGTTATGAAGTTGGTCACATGCAGAGAGGGCTCGCCCTCTCTTTCCCCAACTGCCACATTTAATCTCTTTAAATGAAAAGTGCGCCCACCATATGTTAAGTCCAATGGTTGTGGCATAGTGGTGGAGCATGGTGCTTATGTAGGCGAGGTCGCGGTTCAACTCTGCCAACCTCCAAATAACATTTTACCTGACCTTTGAGAGGGCACGTGGTAGCCTCTGGGCTTGCCACGTGTCAGCCTCTCATTGGTCCTACCTCAAATGCACTTGACCAAATAACATGCCAAAGGTTGTCACCATTCGATTGAGCCACTTGTCACAATATTCTAGGAATATTCTAAAGAATATTCCTTGCAATATTATTTTTGTTGATTGGGCTGTACGGATGTCTAGTCAGCATCCCAGTCAGCCCTGTACACACAATTTTTCCTGTTTGACAAAACTGACAGAAGTATTTATCTTTCTCACACGAGCTCTATTTTGAGTGAAACGAGTCGCATTGGGATCGTATCATTGAGGCGGACACAATCATTCAGGTTTTGAGCAATTCTGAGCACTTTGATTTTTGAGCAAATTTTTGCCCCTAATCTAGATTCTGATCACTCCTTCCCATTGATAGGATTTTGGACCCACAAAAGCTGGTTATTTGATGAGATTTCAATTGGAAAAATATCCATGAAAACCACTTGGGTTCACTGACATGCCTTTCCTTGCAAATGGCTTGGCACTTCAACCAATGTTCTCCTTTTGCTGCTGACCCAATCCAACACTTGCTAGCTACTTGTTGATTAAACACCCTGCTGTACCAAAGTGATCCCTTCATTCTTGGAAAGATGACTAATGGCCTTTCCACTGAGAATCGTGTTCCTCCTTTGCAACACATGCATTTGATGCAAGCTTCTCCTTGGAAACCACTTTTCCAAGTTAAGCCCATCTACGTGAACTACAACAATGAGTTCCAATATCAGTAATAATAAGAAAATAAATGACCATTCTTTTACCTCCATGGTTTCAAATTCCACATCTGTAAGAATGCATTCGCCATCTCTTTCACTTCTTGCAATCAACACATCAAATGGCCTACAATGACTGCAATTTTCTTTGGCATTTTTGTCCACTTTCGCTTCTTGATTCCATCATCCTCCAGTATTAACATGCTGCTCATGTCATGATTTGGTAATGAAGGCTAATCATGAGCCTCTTGCTCAAGTGTGGACCTCCCAAAATCCCACGACATCATGTCACAAGAAACACCATTAACCTTGAAAAGCACTCATGCAAGAATATAACTTGATGACCTCTTCCTTTTGCTTCTTCAAAGCAACAAATGTCACATCATGTGAACATCACCATGTACTCTTACATCTTGGTGTATAAACCATCGACTAAACAAAAGTTGACAAAACATGCTTCTTCAAACAACTGATTTTCAGCCAAGCAAAAGCATGTACAACAACTTGAAGATTTACAACAAGAATTCCAAATTCTCATGAAACAATTCGTCACATCTCCCTTTCATATTTGGAGACAAAATCAACTCTTCCAAGTTGATATAAGATACATGTAACAATCAATTGACCACACTAGCCGAAACTCATGCATGTGCAAATGATCAACATTTTCAAGTTAACAACATACATGTTAACAAAGCAATCAACCAACACAAGTCAATCACTCATGCATGTTCAAGCATAATGAAACTATTAAAAATTCCACTGTTCACACACACAAACTCTCATGCATGCGTAATAATTCTCAACTCTCTCACAAGTACAATCACAAGTCAAATAATCCCATTGGTATGTACGAGTACTTAAAGAGCTGAAATGACCATATTTACTGCAATAAAGTGAGTCAACATACTCCACTTTCGAACACCTTCCTGGTGTAAACATGCAAGTTCAAGAATGCAACATGCATGCAAATTTGTAGTTGCAAGTTGCCATCTTTGCTGCATCTAAGTGAGTCAACATAACTCTACTTTTCCAACATCTTGCTTCATGCAATATGCAACATACTTTCATGAGAAAAGAAATGCATCCAAATAACAAGGAAATGCATCAATAAGGCAAGATTTGCATCACTTATCAAAATAAATGCAAGGCCTTAATTGGTTAATAAATCTAACCATCTCTTTCCAAACCATTTCAATAGCGCTTCTTTCAGCTACACTTCAGCTGTGTATCATCTTGACCCAAAACAATTATGGAATCGTCTTTTCCATTCTTGCCAAAATCTCTCTCCACCTTCTTCAAATGTCGTGGATGACTTGTTGGATGAAAATTCCAACACTTGTCTACAAGATGACCCTGCTTATGGCAATGAGTGCATAATAATTGCATCTTCTTTTCAAAATGGTTTCCATTATCTAATGGACCTTTGACTTTTTGTCTATTTTGTTTTTAAATTCTTGTGTGTATGTCTATCCTCTTCTAACACCTCGAAACAATATGGTTATTCAAACCACAAAAAGAACATGTAAATTTTCTCCATATCTTATGTGAAGATTTACCATGTTTATCATAATCAAAAGAAACTTGATTAAAGGCAGATTTATACCTTGCACATTCACCTTTGTCACCTTCTTGAGGAGGTGAATTTGATGAGGTAGTGGCTCTCTTTAGAATACCAAAAATGGTTTCAATGACCTTAGAGCTTTCAACATCCTCTTGTTTTCCATTTCCACTAGTTGCATGCTTATGAGCATCTTCTTGAAAAGTGGGTTTAAAACTTTTGCATTTCTCATGAACACAAACTTCACAAGCTTGAGGTAATGAACATGTAATTAAAGTCCTTCTTGGAACACCTTCATGTGCCTCCTTGGCTTTGGAGCATTCCCCATCATGTTGTCCATAACCAAGATGCAAATACCTAGGCCTTTCCTCAACAACAATTGGCTCAACTATGCCTTGTGCATGTTTGCCTAACCCTTTACCTTCATAACCCATCTTCATCAATAATTTGGACCCTATTCCTCTAGTGTGTCTTTCAAAATCACCAAAACATTCATTTTGAGAGGAAATTGAAGATAACTTTAATTGCATACCTCATTTTCATGCACATACTTGGATAAGGTTTCCTTGGCATCATGGAGTTGAATATCTATCTCATGCATATTTTCAAGAAGATCTTGTTTCTCCTCCTTCATGGCCATCAATACCTCTTTAAGTACAATGTTCTCCTTCCTATCTTGATTCATCTCTTGCACCTTATCTCTCATGATGATAAGCTCTTGCAACATCTCTAAATCAAAGAGACTTCCTAAGGAAGATTTATTAGAAACATCAATTTTTGAAGCTGCCATCACACTTGTACTGCATCAAAAATCTTCACAAAGCTTCAAAAAGTTTCTCAACAAAGAAGCATCTCAGACCATCTTCAACTTACACACATAAACTTTCACACAGTTAAATTCTCCTTGCACAAATGCAAAACCAATAGCTAATTTTCTAGCTAACCTTAGCAAACCAACTCAGGGTTAAAATGAGATAACAAGTGCTCTGATACCAACTTGATCTGAATGTTGGGAAAATTTGTTAATGCTATGAAATATCCCTCATCAGTATTAAAAAAATGTGTTTAGGATCGTCTCAAATTAACCAAAATGTGAGGAATCATGTGTCAAGTGTTGAGTGTCTTTTATGAGAAATTTATGAGGTTAATTAGTTTTTTAAAACACATATACAACAAATAAAATGTAGAGAAGTAAAACACAGAAACTCATAGCACAAAGCTGATAAAGGAGTTGACCCCTCTTGGGCTACATCTCCTTGGACTTGCTTCAATGGCTAGGCCCTCTTTGGATTAATGGTCGATTCTATGGTTACATGCACCTAAAGTGCTCCAATGGCTTTTAAACTTGCTCCATTGGATACATATGACCCAAAAACCCCACAAGTGACTATCCAAGCACTACAATTGGACTTTAGCTGATATAGGCTTGACCTCCTCTCCTGGTGGCCCTAGGGTTCCTTAAACTTCAATGTAGAAAAATCACGTACAAAAGTGCCTTTTTGCCTTTGTAACCTATTCCATTGTGTTCAGAGCATCCAAATCATCTAGGAATGACTATTTCTGAGCCAAAATTGGTCAAAAATTGAAGAATTTATGGTTTCTTCAGTTTTCCCTATGAAAAATCCACCAAATCTAGAGAAGCTCCAGTTAACCCCACCAAATTTGGAGCAATGCTGAATTTTTCAGACCTACCAAAATATCACCAACTAAATCTACAATTAATTATGGGATAATCATGGTTTGATTAGCATTAAACTCCACTTAGCGCATTAATTTGCGTGGTTAGCATTAGTGCTGGCTCTTGGTTATGAAGTTGGTCACATGGTAGAGGGCTGGCCTGTGAGACTAGCCCTCTCTTTCCACAACCGCCACATTTAATCTCTTCAAATGAAAAGTGTGCCCAACATATGTTAAGTCCAATGGCTGTGGCATAGCAGTGTGTGGCTTGTGCAGGCGCGGTCGCGAGTTCAACTCTTCCAACCTCCAAATAAAATTTTACCTGACCTTTGAGAGGGCATGTGGTGACCTCCGGGCTTGACATGTGTCAGTTTGTCATTGGTCCAGCTCAAATGCACTTGACCAAATAACATGCTGACACTTGTCACCATTCGATCTCATAAAACACATCAATCCAAAACCATCTAAGGCTCCCAAAGGCCATCCACCTCAACCCATCAAACAGTGATTCCACCTCACAGTCAGACATCACAAAACCATCATCATATTGGTCTCTATCCAAGCCTTCCAGGGCTTCTAGAGTGTTTTTCCAACCAAGGCATTCAAGACTAGTAACTCAACCCACAAATTTTATCGGGCTTCCAGGACTAGTAACTCAACCCACCAAGGGCTTCTAGAGCGTTTGTCCAACCAAGGCTTCCAGGACTAGTAACTCAACCCAAATTGTTACAGGGCTTCCAGAGCATTTGTCCAACCAGGGCTTCTAGGACTAATAACTCAACCCAAGCTAAGGAAACATGAGAGCCAACCAAAAAAAACAAAAAAAAACAAATCCACAATTACCATGGCTATCCAGGAAATGGAAAGGCTAGGAAATCCACTGTCAATCTTGACCATCCTTCATGCCCATGACAGATCACAATCAACAAACCACATGCATATGCCATGAAAGCCAAAACTAGTAAGGAAAACATACATGCAACTTGGTAGCTGCAAGCCAAACCCGTTGTAGCTTTTGATCCTGATGTCCTCTTACGCTTTGTTGCTCTTTATTTGCCTTCTTTCTCCAAGAATCCAAGTATGCCACACCCTCCAAGAGTGCTCCAAGAAAACTCTAAGTGTCCAAGGGTATGAGAGAGAGAATACAAAAGAGCTCCACCAAAATTGAACTAACCAAGATTACACTCATCAAGCCTTGCACACTGATCCTCATAAGACTTTTTATTAATGAGGCCTCTATTTTCTTCATTTTCCATTATTTTCCTTAATTTTCTTCCTCACATGCAACATGTGACCTTTCACCTTCTTTTTCTCCTGATTTCCATTATTTTCATAAATAAAATTCCAATAAATGCCTCATTCCTTTCCAAAGTCTTTGCCATTGCATTTCCCAATTTCCTTTAACCATAATAACTGAAATCAACACCTACTAGGATGTTTTTCCCACCATTCAACTTGGAATATGTGTCCCATTACCGTGGCCTTATATATTTTTACATGGATTTTTAACCAGGGATGTTACAAAATCCTCCCCCTTGGGGGAACACCGTCCTCGGTGTTCAATGACACTTATAACCAACAAAACTGCTGAAAATAAAACATACTACCCATGGAGCTTTATAACATAGCTTGTTGCAGTATTTACAATGACCATCTGCTAAAACATGACAAACATACTGTTTACTGGGTCTTTATAATACAACTCATTACAATATTTGCAATAATAACCACATATACACACATACACATTTGCTTCAACTAGCAAATAACCATAATGTCTGTGGAGCTCTATAAACCAACTTGATACAATATTTACAATAATATACACATATACACATTTGCTCAACCAACAAATAAAAGGATTCAATGCCTACATCCGCAACAAGGGAATCCATAGGCTCACACCTCCACCCTCAAAAGTAGTATCGAGATTCACTTCCTTCCCAGGATGTCCATAATCCACCACCAAAGTCAAAGCTGCATTAAATGTCCAACGCTAGAATCCAACGCCACTTGTCTGCTCAGTGATCAGTTATTAGCTCATTATTCTAGGGCACACTCCCAATATGCATATGATTCCATATAGAAATGCTAATGACCAAAACCAAATCCATCCCTGACCTTCCCTTCTTTGCTACACATACCCTCAGGCAATCCAAGCACCCCCTTCAGTGCAATCACACACCTTCCAAGTTCTGTTGGCACCCCCATCCCGGAGAGTCCATCCCTTGGCAAGGCTTCCTCGCATCAGAAGATAAAAAAACCAAGGCATATCCCTGCCTTAAAACCATCATACCGGTCATAGCATGCTCATGGAAATCAATGGACAATATTGGGTACTAGTGTCCTAGAATGGCCTCGCTCCTGAATGCTTTACGATCATTTTTTGCATTTTCCAATTCCTTTTGTTGTTGCAAATTATTGTAGTCAATTTCAATCACCCAACCGAGCATTTCTGTGCTTCCTGTACCAAGGACATAACTTCCATTAGATTTATAATAAATTTAAATAAATTCACATCATAACTCGTTGGTAGCCCGTCAATAAGGTATACTTGCAATTCTATTCGCTTCATGTCACAATGAGTCACTCTATCATCTTTAACAAAATCATCATGTATAAACATATCACATCAGGTTAGCTCAAAATATAACCATCATAGATCAAAACCATAAATCACATGTAACCATCATAAACCAGAATCATAGATCACATGCATAATAAAAATTAATTGAAATACTAATACTTATCCTTTAATCAATCCTTAGCTTCTACCTTTGTCCTTATTTTGTACACACACCAGATCAGTTGCCACACCTGAAAAACACCTAGTGCCCTCTCCTTAACCATGTGCACATACACATAGTGTGCATCACACACATACAACCACACACGACATACAACATCATGCAATACATGCACCTACACCTGACATACCACACATACATCTACACCCAGTGTACAACACAACATAATACATACACCTACATCCAGTGTACACCACCATAGAATACCTACACCTACACCCAATGTACAACAAAATATATACATCTATATCCAATGTACAACGCCACACAATACATGTACCTATATCTGGCATACAACACAACATAATATATGTACTACACAGAGTACAACACAATGAGTACACATGTCATGATACCACAACTACACATTGCATGTACATAGTACTGCGTGCCTGCAACACAACATGTATTTCATGCACACAATACCACATGTACACAATATCACCTGTACAATCACCACCTTCATGACATGTGCACAACATCACATGTACAAATCACCACTTGTACAACGTGTACACAACACCACATCCACACAACATCACTTGTATAATCATGCACACCACACCATATGTACATAGCACCACATGTACAACATGCATGCAACACCATATGTACATAACATTGCATATCCAACATGTACATAACATCATCTTCACATAGTACTGCATATCCAACATGCGCACAACACCCTACGCACACAACACTGCATATCCATCATGCGCACAATACAATATGTACATAGCACTGTATATCCAACATGTACATAACACCATCTATACCCAACACTGCATATGCAATATTCACACAACACTATATGTACCACCCTATACGTAACATTGCATAAACAACAGGTACACACACTATATATACATAACACTACATGCACACAACATCATAGATGCAACATGTACAACATATACAACATATGCGCAACATTAGTACCACACATCCAAAACCACACTGTCTCTACCAAGCAGCCTTGATTCTAGTGTCTTATCCATGCTCGTCCCAATATGCCACATACCACACTGCTTTCATTTCGCTGATGTATCCCTCGGTATAGCCTATCTATAACATAGACATAATGTAATCACATAATATCAACTCATAACCACATGATACTGACCTCATAGATTTATCAGGGCTACTCCTCCTAGTTGATTCTTTGTACGACCAAGAACCTCTTCATGCCATTCACCTACATAAGCTACCATACTTCCACAAGAATGATCCCTCATAACCTTGTCAGACAGTGACTGTTATGCAACCAACTCACAAAATAAAAGAAAGAGATAGATCAACGACTTAAAATGTAGCCTCTTCGAGGGGACAATCTCCTTTACATTACATAAATGAACAATTCTTCAATGATACAAATGACAATACCTCCTTTCTATATATAGGAGTCTAAGGGGTCACAATATAATCGGAGCCGACATAACAATAATAATGTAAGGGCACAACAATAACAATAGTGGGCTTCTATGGGGCACAATAATAACAATATGGGGACAACATGGGCACAACAATAATAATAAGGGGCTACAATGACAATAATAATAAGGGAATTCACTAGTATTATAGGGACCTAACATGCCCCTCTCCTTCAAAAAAGTGTTGTCCTCAATGCTTGAGTAGTTTTGGATGCTTCTGGATAAAATTTCATCCTCCCATGTGGAATCTTCAGCGTGTAAGTTCTTCCACTTAATGAGATACTTTGAAATTTATCGATTTCGTAGCTATCGAGTTCTTTTTTCTGTGACTACTTCAAGTTCCAATATGATTTTTCCTTCCTCATCATGTTTTGGCAATATTGTTTGAACTGGGAGCTTATCACCTATAACCTTCTTTAATCATGAAACATGGAAAACTGGGCGCACTCGGGAAGATGCAGGAAGTTCCAATTTGTATGCCATAGTACCAATCTTTTGCAACACCTTGTACGGATCATAATACTTTGGCGATAATTTATTATCCTTCTTAGCTTGCTTGAGGGACATTTTTTTGTATGTTTGTAGTCGTAGAAAAACCCAGTCACCTACATCAAAACTTCTTTCACTGCAATCTTGATATGCCTGTTGTTTCATTCTATTCTACGCCAAAGTGAGGTTATCCTTTAAGAGTTGGAGAAAGTTTTGTTGATGCTCAATGTGATCTTCCACTGCTTGAACCTTAGGATTTTCTCTTAAATATGACGTGATGGACGATGGATGATGTCCATAAAGAGTCATAAATGGGGTCATTTTTGCTGCAGTATGGAAGGAAGTGTATACCACCATTCAACCAGAGGTAACCATTTGACCCATTGTGTCTATTTATCAGATACAAAGAAACAAAGATATCCTTCCAAACATTAGTTCACTATATTAGTTTCCCCATCATATTGAGGATGATAAGATGAGCTATCAGCGAACTGAGTACCTAGGCAAGAAAATAATTCCGTCCAAAAATTTCCAGTGAAAATAGGATCTCTGTCGCTTACAATAATCTTTGGGTTTCCATGTAGCTTTTGAATTTTTTCCATAAATTCAGTAGCAACTATACTGGCTTTAAATGGATAAGATAATGCACAGAAGTGTGCATACTTAGTAAGTTTATCTACTACCACCATGATGAAACTTTCCTTCAGACTTGGGTAAACTTGTGATAAAATCCATTGAAACCTCCTCCTAATGTTGACTTGGAATGGATAAAGGTTGTAATAGAACTAGGGTCTTAATTGTCTCAACTTTATTTTGTTGTCAAACCAAACATTCCGCCGCAAACTTTTGAATATCATATTTAAGGCCATCCCAAAAAAATTCCTTCTTAACCCTATGGTAAGTTTTTAAAAATCATGAATTCCGTCCTAAGGGAGAGGTGTGTGATTCCAGAAGAATCTTTTGTTTGAGTTGGGAATTATTACAGAGGTATAAGTGATCTTTGTACCATAACGGACCATTTTTCCAGCCAAATGTATCAGATGTACTAAGATCTTGCTGTAACTTTTGAATGAGTTCCCACACTTCTTCGTCATTCTTTCATTCATCCCTTGCTTCATTTATCTAATCTGGTTGGATAATATAAATGGCACAAAGAAATGCTTCTACATCGTCATCCTTTCTTGAGAGTGCACTTGCAACAACATTTTGTTTCCCTTGTTTGTAAATGATTTCAAAGGCACAACCCAACATCTTTGTGACCCATTTTTTCCGCTCTTCTGAAGATAATCGTTGTTCTAGAGAGTATTTAAGACTATAATGATTTGTTTTTACCTTGAAGTGTCTTCCCATTAGGCAAGGTCGCCATTCTTAAGTGCATGTAGTATTGCCAACATTTCCTCCTCGTAAATAGCTTTGTGTAAATACTTTCCTTTGATTGGACAACTTTTGAAAGCAATGGGTCTTTCTTCTTTCATTAAAACAACACCAATTCCATTTCATGATGCATCACATTCCACAATAAAGCTTTTTGTGATGTTTGGCATAGTTAAGACCGATGCTTGGCACATTACCTCTTTAATATGTTCAAAGGCCTTTGTTGCTTATGGAGTCCAAGAAAATGCATCTTTCTTCAATAATGTTGTTAGAGGTGTTGTTATTCTCCCATAATTGTTAACAAACTTGTGATAATACCCTATCAAACCAGAAATCCTCGTAGATGCTTTATGGACGTGGGGATTTTCCATTCCTTAATGGATTTAATTTTTCTAGGGTCTAGCTTAACATCATGAGATACATTATAACATAAATATCCCACCTGTTGTACTCTAAAGAAACATTTGGAGGTTTTTGCATATAATTGTTTCTCCCCGAATAGTTTGAGTAGTCTCTCAAGATGTTGAACATGATCCTTCCAAGACTTGTTGTAGATTAGTATATCATCAAAAAATAATAACACAAATTTTCTAAGGGAGGGTTTGAAAATGGAATTCATCAAATCTTGAAATGTAGAAGGTGCATTGGTAAGGCTAAAAGGCATGACCGAAAATTCATAATGACCCTCATGCATTCTAAATGTTGTTTTCAGAATCTCTTCAGTCTTCATTTTAATTTGATGATATCCTGAATGAAGGTACAACTTGGTGAAGTAAATTTCTCCATGCAATTCATCCAATAATTCATCAATGACAGGAATGGGAAATTTATCTTTAATAGTGAGCTTGTTGAGCTCCATATAATCCGGACACATGCGCCATGATCCATCCTTCTTGTGTACTAATACTACTAGAGCAGACAAAGAACTTTGACTAGGTTGAATTATATTAACCTCTAGCATTTTATGCAAGCATACATTCAATTTCACTCTTTTGGGCATAAGGATATCTATAAGCCCTGATGTTTGGAGGAACACTTCTTGGCATCAAATGAATAGCATGATCATGATCACGAATAGGCGGGGCCTTTGGGAGTCTCAAATACCTTGGAATGATTGTCCAAGGCTTTTTGGAGATTTGGAGAAATAAATTTTTTTGATGTGGGAAGCTCTAGTGAACATAATTGTGCAACTACGCCTCTTTGCTCTTTCTTTAGAATATTTGTCATGTTGTTAGAGCTGATTATATTTCCTGATTTTCCTGTGATACCCCTTAATTCAACTTCCTTTCCTTTTGAATTTTTTTTCAAGAAAAGTTCTTGAAAATTAAAAGTTATCGTACCCAAAGATTCTAGCCATTTGACTCCTAGTACAACATCAACACCACCAATTGGAATGGAAAGCATTAGACTATTCAACACATATTTTCCCATGGATAGCTTGATATTATGGCACTCTCTAGAGAAATTTATGGTTCCTCCATTTGCAACCATCACTTGACACTATGGTGCTGGATATAGGAAGCAATTCAATTCCTTAGCTATCTTACAATGAATAAAATTATGGGTACTACATGAATCAATCAACACTATTACCTTTTTATTCTTGATGTGTCCTTCTATCTTGATAGTTTGAGGAGTGGTAATTCTAGCCAATGAATTACAAGATATGGTCGAGTTCATTTCTTCTTTCTCTACGGTTTGTTCCTGGTGTGTATCCTCTTCTTTTGATGTTTCTTGTTCCTTTTCTTCCTCCTCTTAACAATCTATGTAAAATAATTTCTTCTCAACACACTTATGACCTTTAGTGTATTTGCTATCACAACTATAACAAAGGCCTTTTTCTCCTTTTTCTTCCAATTGTTGTGGTTTCAACCTTGTAGGTTGTGGAAGGCTAGGGGCAACAACACTTCCATCTTTATAGTTGTGAGTGGTAGGCTTCCTTGTTGCCATAATTTTTCTTTCAATTTTTCTTGCCAACATGAATGCCTTATCCAATGAATCAGGTTCCCAAAGGCGAACCTCATGTTGGATGTTGTCCTTTAAAGTCCCTATGAACACATCAATCTTATGCTCCTCTGGAATATATTTTACCCTTATATTCATTTTTTGGAAGTCCTCAATGTGCTCCACCATTGAACCCTTTTGTTTGAGATTTATCAATTGGCTAAAAGAAGTGCTGCTTTTTGTATCCTCATAATGTGCTATCATTTCTTCCATAAAAATTGCCCAAGTGACAATTTGTTTACGATAGCAAAGCCATCGATACCATACAAACTGATTGGGTTCAAAATATAAAGTTGCAATGTGTACCTTTTGTGAGTTTTTCACATTACGGAGATCAAAATATTGCTCTATCTGTAGTATCCATGTTACGAGATCCTTGCCATCAAACTTCGTCATATCGATATTTGGAACATGGTGGGTCTTCAATCCAACATTAGAGTCTATGAAATCATGACTAACATTTCTATCGTTCTCATCACGAGTTTCCTTTACTACCCTTTTGCCATTAGTAAGCATTTGTTGTAGCAACTTTGTCAAATCCATCTTCAAATCTTCGATGTTGCCTTTAAGTTTTGCTTCTATACCATCCATCTTAGCTTCCACGACATTCTTTAAACCATCCATCTTGGCTTTAGTTACTTTTTGCGAGGGCAAAATTTGTTGCACTTGGTCTTGTAATTTTGATATATCATGTTGCATTTCTTCCTCTTCTTCATGTGGCATAGTAGAGATTTCAGGTTGCTTACTAGGTGTTCCCATTTTATTTCTTTGGGTAATCAATGAATGATAATTATGTTTCACAATTCCCTTTGAATCGCTTCAAACTACTTTCTCAAACAAAACTTATGCAAATTTAAAAAAAAACTACACACTTTTTTTTTTCTTCCGCTTTGTATGAGCTTGATCATGATAGGTCCAAGCACATTAATATCCGATATCATCATTTGTGGGACTGTGCGCATATGAGAATTATGTTGCTACAATACATTCCAACCGAGGAGTAAATGTTGACATATTAATAAAGGCATTGTCAAGAGGTTAAATCAAATTCCACAAGTGTAGGATAGGGGTGGTGAAAAATCCCTTTCTTGCTAAGAGGGAGTGTTAAAAAATGTAGCAAGAAAGGCTCAATTTGACTTTAACCTTAGTCAAATCAAATAAATCAAATTTCCACATCAACAAGACAGCTTGGAGGAAGTTAACTAGTGTGACATGGCTCTTGTCACTTAATTAGCTTAGTGGATTCAAGTTAGAGGGTTTGGAGTTCAGTTATGCATGTGCGATCACTAAATTTTAGCAATCTAGTTCACTTATTTTCAGTTGTATTTAGTTAATTGACCTCTAACTATTGATAGAGTCAGTTGAAGGTCAGTTCTGTCATGGGACAATAGTCTAACTCATATATCTTTTAGTTAATTGATCAATCAACTCAAAATAGCTAATGCTTTCATGGAATTTGAATTCCTCACTGAAGTGGAGACAAAAAGGTAGTGTATTATGAATTGTATACTAGTTGACTGTATAGGTGTTGCATTAAGTCAAAAGATCATTCCTTGGGACTTGTGCACGCAAATAGGAGGAAATTCCTATCTTTTAGGAGCTAATTTCCTCAGGAATTGTGCAAGGAAATAGGAAGCTAGGTGAGAAAATAATTGGCTATGTGTTGGCCAAAGTTTCTCATTTAGTAGAGAGAACAATTATTCTTTTGCAGGTTGTGCTCAAAGCTAGAGCAAGTAATTGTAATAATTTCTCTATTCAACTGATTAATGCAAACACGCTTTATGGTTTTTTCCCAGTTGAGTTCCCTTATAAATCATTGTGTATTTGTTGTTTTTCTTATTGCATGTCTATGCATGTTATTCTAAATTATGATTTCCATTCTGCAGATCAGTAGCATAGAATTGCGTCTCTTGTTTTTTAGCTTGAAATCTTGAGCAATTGCAATTTCTAGCAAATTTTTACATTAGCTTCAGCATTGTTGGAAATTTGCATAGCTAATAATATTAATCTATTCTTTTAGATTCTCTTGGCTTGCATGGATGTAACTAATCTTAATGATATGGGATTTTTTTTCTATGCAATATTCTTCTTCGTCACACTCATCTAAGCACTCAATTTCCTTTTCAAAGCAATCTACCTTGGTGTACGCTATACGCTCCAAGTGGAAGCACATTAAGATTTGCAACGGTTGGCATGCCATTCAATTCAATCTAGAAATATCTCACCCAATATTCAACTCTTCTCCTTGTTCACGTTGCCAATTGAACTAACCATGATTCTGTGTTTGCCTCCTTATCCAATTGACACTTCTCTATGAGTATTGGGCTAATATAATTGAAATTTGATCCAGGGTCATTTAAAACAAAAATAACTTGATTGCATATCTTACCTTCCATTTCGATTATGGAATCTTGGTGGTTGGCCTACTTGTTGTCCACTATTGCATATATTATGGGTAAACTGTGAACCATATCTCCCACTGTTTAGGATTCTTGCACATTGTACAATCATGGTCCAATGCCCTTTTGTTACAAACAATCTCTTTTTTGGTGATTCTTACATGTCTAACATTTTAGAGGTTCTATTTACTCTCCTTATTTATATCCTTCCATAGTCTAATTTACACGACCTTTGTCTATTGCATTGCCTCTCTATTGAGGTTGAACCTGACCAGTTAAAGTTATATTTTCTCTCTTGTCCGTGGTATTCATTTTCCAGCTTTTATTATGCCCCTTATCCTTATAATTCAGGTCCGCTTCTGGTTTATAATATTTCTTGAATTCAAGCCTGCATATTGATTGTTCATAACAATGCTTCAACTTCCTAATTGCATCCTCATGCGTCTTGGGTTCGCCAAATTAAATATAGTGCTTAAAGGACTGTGGTAGCCCACTAATATACCTTTGGATCTTCACTTTTTCTTCCTTGAGGAAGGGAACATACGTCAAAAACTCTAAAATTTGGTTGCATACTCCTCATCTGACATTTGTCCCAATCTAAGCTCATAGAAATCCTTAGCCTTGTTGGCAAAGAATCTCTGAGAGAGATACTTGTCCTTGAAATATCCTTCGAATTCACCCCAATACAAATCCTATTCTCTTATGCCTTTCAAATTTAAGAGATATTCCCACAGATATCTGCCTTGCCCTTTAGGCTAAAAGTGGCTACCTTCATTTTCATGTTCACTGAGTAGTCATGAATTCAAAACAACTTCTTCATTCCTAGTAGCCAATCTTCTACATCCTCTAATTTGTTCACTCACCATCAAAGATAGGAGGCTTGTACTTCTTAAATTATTCTAGCAATAATCTCTTTCCCTCCTTTCTTTATGGTGATGTTAATGGTGATGATGGTGTGTCCTTTTATGAGTATTTTCATCCTACTTCTCCTAGGTGTTGGTCTTTCTCTCTAGGGTACTCATTAGAGTATTTTCCTTTACTGTGTCTTGAATTGAGTATTTGTGCCTCTTTATAGATCTGCTCTCATCTATTCGATTTGTTCTTTCTTATTGTTCTAAGTTACTCTGCATGTCCCTATGATTAGTACCCAACTCATGCTTCCTCTGCCTTTGAAAATCTAACAAGCCTTGCAATATAGCTATATTGTCTTTTGCTTATCTATCTTGTGCTTTGAAAAGCCTTCCATTATCAACCTTATAGCTCCTTATTTCTTCCCTTAAGATCCTTGGAGTATGCATTAAGTCAGGAGAATATTCAATTCCTCCTTGTTTAACTAATCTTTCTTCCTGCCCATGTTAGACTAGTCAGAACTATATTGTACCATCCTACTTCATTCCTTGGTCCTTCAGTTATATACTATACCATCCTTTGTTGTTAATGTGGTCTTTGATTTCCATGTGTTGTCATGCACACACATAACTATTAGATTCAAACAAAATTCTATATGCATAATGAAGATTATCCCTTGGTTCATTATTGGGGGGTCTTGCTAAAGTGAGGCTAGGTGAAACATTCCATGATATGTTAATACTTCAATATCAATAAGACCATGTCATCTCAATGGTGTATAAATAACAATAAAATTAGGTCAAAGCATCAATAACATTCTACATGCATATATCACGATGTAAGCACACCAAATAATACATACAATCAATCCACACAACAAATAAGGTCTAACACCTATAATCTGCTCCAAGGCTTCATCTGATTTCCAAAGGTCCAGTGTTGAAACATTTTCTCTGATACGACTCTGTAGAACACCCCCTTACTACCCTAGACCTCACTAGATATGTAAGGAGATGGTTACGATACTGACCTAACCTCCAATGTCTAGTCATTGAAATGGGGTTGACATTTTTCGATCTCTTTCACTCTTCCAAAAATTAAAATGAATGACACCATTACATTCATCTCATTGAGACCTTTTTGGAGGCATATAATTTTGCCTCAATCAAGTTTTGGAATGAAAAGTTATATGCCCTTAATTTTTTATTAATATAATATGCCACCTCAATAGATACTACCATGTGGCACTATGGTTCCCACATGGCTATCCATGCTGTCACCCTGTGGTAATTGCTGACCCGCTCATACTAGTGTCATATTATATATATGTTCCATTCTATATAGATCACAAAAATGTATGCGCATATATATAATTACCATACTAGGGTGAAGCCCCCCTTCCAAACATATAGGTCATGTGGCCCCCCTACATGGACCTCACCTCGGCATAAAATCATGACGGTTTCACTTGCAACCCCTATCGAAAGTTCTAAGGTTACATGGCATCACTCACAACACACATGGGCCCCTTTGTTATCACATCAACTAGGAATAAACCCCCATGGATTTCCTTCTTGTTCCTTTCTCAAGAATCTTGGAGAACTATCTATCTATCTATAACTATATATATCTATCTATCTATCTATATATATATATATATATATATCTATATATATATATATATATATATATATATATATATATATATATATATATATATATATATTATATATATATATATATATATATATTATATATATATATATATATATATATTATATATATAGATATATATATAGATATATATATAGAGATATATATATAGATATATATATATATCATCTTGTTATTACCAAGGCACGGGTCCCTCTTATGCCACATCATCTTGGCCCTTAATACCCCAATGGGTTGCAATACATTCCCTCATTGAAACTGTTAGGGATGACCTTCTGAGCTATGTGGCAGTGTACACCTTGTAATAAGGCTTTCCCTTCCCCCTTGACCTATAGGTAACCATGTCCGAACCACATGGTACTTGACCCCACTGAACGAGCCCTATGCACCATGTCTTCTCGGGACTTAAAACTCGAGAGTTCTACGATGCCCTCTGTTCAAAATCTTCAGGGTCTAGGGATCTAGGGTATTGTCACTGAAACTAAACACTAGGGTGACATCATCCATTGTTTCGTCCTTTGCGTGTTCTGGGTCCCGCCTAAGTATACAAACCCTTTGAAAAACACAACTTTCATGTTATATGGAGAATTGGGGCCCTCTACCTTGACATGGCAGCTCTTAACATTCAACTCCACCCTGCCACATCGTCCCAACGTTTCAATCTTGATAGGATTTTATTAGCCTCCCATCGAAATCTCTAGGGTACTAAACCTCCAGGACACATGGATGACAATTACTTTCCCTTGGTTGGTGGCTATGTCTTTTATCCAGTTTCAGAACCTCCTTCTACCCAACCTTTGGTCATTGTGCTAGTTCCTTTGGGTTAACATGACTTGAACCTTTCCTTCCCAAGGTCCCTCGCTCCTAGCTTTAAGGATTTCAACTCTCGAGCTTGGTTAATTGTGTACACACCCACCCACACACACACACATATATACAAACACACACAAGCCCCTCCGGGCTATCCCTCTTGAGCTTGCACATATATACTTATGTATAAAATAATACATGGGCTCTGCCATGGTTCTCAACACAAAATATTAGTGCATACCCCTTCAAAACTTCCCTTACACAAAGAGGCCACTTCCTCAAAAACTTTGAATATAGAGAAATAAGGCATAGGATGCAACCCAGTACAATTTTGAGACTTAGTTGATATAGGGATATGCACTCTCCCCTCACAATCAAATCATACAAGGAATTCCTAACTTAATTACTATAACTCCAATTAAATTCACAAAATAAGGACTTTAGCCTCCTTCATTTGTTGAGAGCATTTAAACTACTTAATTACGTTTACAAAACATTAGAATATGCTTATCTACAAGTATTTTTATCAAAATCAAACATAAATTGTTATAAAATTAATCTATTCAAGGTTAAACACATAGATGGTAGCATCACTTACATCCTTATGAATCACACATAAGTACATTTCAAGATTCATGGCCATAAGTGTTGGAGCCCAGAATTTTTTTTGAATTTTTTTGGCATGGTGGGACTGTGCAACAGGGATGAGGAGCACAAAAAGGACAAGGCGTAATGTGACATAGGTCTAGTATAGTAGGAAGGGCATGTCGAAGACCGACACTGCATAGAAGGGTTACAATAGACCCTGAGGAAGGAGGACGCGTGCAAGAAACATTGATGGTAATGATTTTGTAGAAGATGGAGTCGAACATGGAGATCATGGAAAGTAGATAGTTGGAGATATTTTGAATAAGGAAGAGATGGGAGAGAGTGGAGTCAAACAAGAGAAGAGATATATAACACCCTCCTCCCACATCTACCCAAGCAATCGACCAGCTGGGGTAAACATACGACAAGAGGCCACTATGATATGATTCGACCTCCTAAGTCATGTTAAGGAAGTGGAACTGATGGAAACACATAATACATACATTCAATATAACATTAGGACCCTCAGGAACTAATCAAACCTTTTTGCCAACCAGTCCCTAGGTCCCACTGATATTTTGGACTACTTAACCTTTGGATGCTCTCATGATATGGGCATGCCAGCGTCCAGGGACCTTTAGATGCTCTCATAGGCCAACAAGCCAACATCTAGGGAGATGTGGACGCTCTCATAGGTCTGCAAGCCAGTGTCCAGGGACTATGTTTCTCACATCTATGCCAGCGTCCCGGGGATTTAACCACTTTTTAAGGCCCAGAGCCTAGGTCACTACCCATAATTGAATCATATCTTCAGAACAATAAAATAACAAGGAAATGACAATATAAATGCAATCACTTGAATGAGACCTTGACTAGACCCCTACTAGCCATGAAAGGCATTTCGTCAAACATATCACGAATATGTAATCTACAGGTGTAACTAAAAAATCTGAGCATAAGCGTCTCATACTTAGTTGAGAATTGCTAAGAAGCATTATGTCCTTATCACATTAGCCACAGTTTCATCCATTAGGCCATAGATACAATGTCCATCCATTTTAAAAGTAAAAACATAATAAGAGCCGTACATAGCTACTTTCATAACACATATACTTAACCATCATGATTACAATATAAATACCAAGGAAATCAAAACCATATAATCCACATATAAACCAGTATAGTACTCAAAGAAATACAAGGAGAAATAACCTCATATTGATGATGCAAAATCCAAACCCGAGATGGGGCTTCCATTTTCCACCCGACTGTAGAATGGATGAGGCAAATCTCTCTTCAACCATTCACCCCCGTGCCATATTCCAAGCATGAATGTGGCATCTCATAGAACACATCAATCCAAAACCATCCGGGGCTTCCAGAGGATAACCACCTCAACCCATCAAACAATGATTCCACCTCATAGCCAGACATCAAAAAACCATCATCAGATTGGTCTTTATCCAAGCCTTCCAGGGCTCCAAATCATTTGTGTAACCAAGGCTCTAGGACTAGTAATTCAACCCGCAACTTTTACCAGGCTCCACAGCATATGTCCAACCAAGGCTCAAGGACTAGTAATGTTAGGCCCCTATAATACAAGTGTAACCCCTTATTGTTATTAGTAAAACCCCATTATTATATTTTTGTACCCATGTAATCCCCATATTGTTATTATTGTGCCCCATAGAAGCCTACTTTATTGTGCCCTTACATTATTATTGTTATGTCGGCTTTGATTATATTAAGACCCCTTAGACTCCTATATATAGAAAGGAGGTCTTTTGATTTGTATCATCCAAGAATTGTTCATTTGTTTAATGTAAAGGAGGTTTCCCCCTCGAAGAGGCTGAATTCTAAGGCGTTTATCTCTCTTTTCTATCTTTTGTGAGCTACTTTCATAACATTCGGTATCAGAGCTTTGGATTCTAGGGTTTCACTGCTCCAAACAAGTCATGTGCCATTTTCGCTATAACTTTTTCCGTGACGTTTCAGAAGCTGAAAAAAAAAAAAAAAATTTGGGCCAAAATAGTTCTGAACTTCGGTTCCAAATTTTAGAGTTTTTTCTCGCTACATTTGCAGAGATATTATGAGGAAGTTGGCATTGTTGTAGACTCCTGAATTACATTCCAAACATGTGACTTGGGGAAAATCGTCATAACTTTTGTTTTGAACATTAGATTGAAATCTCGTAAGAAGTTTCAGAAAGAGGATGGCCTCTAATTTTCTGTATATCTATTTTAGGTACTAAGGTTGAAACAATGACACGTGGCACATCATACAAATTCGCTATAGTGAACTAGTCTATAATCAGGTCACCGTGGGATATTTGGCATAACTCTTTCTTGGATAATCAAATTCTGATTAGACTTGTGGGGTTAGAAAGAGAACTCAGAGAGATACCATAGGAAGAAATTTCAGAACTTGGAGATCTGAAATTACAGAGTTACAATCGTTTCAAGATCGAGCTCCTAAAATCAAGAAAAATCGAGATGAGGAAGTTTGATGGCAAGGATCCAATAAATTGGATACTACATATGGAGAAATATTTTGATCTACATGGCGTACCACTGTTACAAAAGGTATGTATTACATCTTCATATTTAGAACAAGATCAAGTTTTATGGTATAAAGGGATTTGTTCTCGTAAGCCACTTGTTATGTGGTCAATTTTCACGGAGGAAATTATAGCACATTATGAGGATACAATGAGCAACACCTTTTTAGAGCAACACCACAACAATTGGAAGAAAAAAGAGAAAAAGGGCTTTGTTACAAAGTGGAAAGAAAAATTATGGCAACAAGGAAGTCTACCCCTCACAACTATAAAGATGAAGTGTTGTTTCTCTTAGCCTTCCACAACCTACAAGGTTACACCACAACAATTGGAAGAAAAAAGAGAAAAAGGGCTTTGTTACAATTGTGATAAAAAATACATTAAAGGTCATAAGTGTGCTGAGAAGAAATTATTTTACATTGATTGTGTAGAGGAGGAAGAAAAGGATAAAGAAACATCAAAAGAGGAGTATATACACCAAGAACCAACCCCGGAGAAAGAAGAAATGAATCCGACCACATCTTGTAAAGCATTGGAAATAATTACTACTCCTCAAACTCTTAAGATAGAAGGACATATCAAGAAGAAAAAGGTTTAAGAAGTGAAAGACCACATCAAGAAAGAAGAAATGAATCTGACCATATCTTGTAATGCAATGCCCGAGATTGTAACCACTCCTCAAACTATCAACATAGAAGGACATATCAAGAAGAAAAATGTTTAAGAAGTGAAAGATCACATAGAGCATCAAGAAATGAATCCAACCATATCTTGTAATGCACTGGAAGAAATTACCTCTCCTCAAACTCTAAATATAGAAGGACATATCAAGAATAAAAAGATTCAAGCAGTGAAAGATCACATTGATCATCAACAACAAGTTCTCCAACTTTGAAAGGATAACGACACTTTGGTGCAGAATCGAATGAAACAACAGGCAGATTAACATCGCAATGAAAGAAGTTTTGATGTAGGTGATTGGGTATTTTTATGGTTACATATATAAAAACAAATGTCCCTAAATAAGGCTATTTATGAGAAGGAAATGTTGGCAATACTACACGCACTTAAAAAATGGCAACCTTACCTAATGGGAAGACACTTCAAGGTAAAATGGATCATGATAGTATTAAATACTTTTTAGAACAAAAAATATCCTTTGAAGATCAACAAAAATGGGTCACAAAGATGTTGGGTTATGACTTTGAAATCATCTACAAAAAATGGAAGCAAAATGTTGCGGCTTATGCAATCTCAATAAAGGATGAGGATGTGGAAGCATTTTTGTGCACCATTTATATTATCCAACCAGAGTGGATAAACGAAAAAAGGTATGAATGGAAGAAGGACGAAGAAGTATGGCCACTCATTCAAAAGTTACAGAAGATCCCAGTTCAAACAATATTTCCAGAAATTGACGAGGAAGGAAAAATCATATTGGAGCCTGGAGCAGTCATAGAAACAAGAACCTGACAGCTACAAAATCGATCAATTTCAGAGTATCTCATCAAGTGGAAGAACTTACCAGTTGAAGATTCCACATGGGAGGAAAAGAATTTTATACAGAAGCATTAAGAACTACTCAAGCATTGAGGACAACACTTTTTAGAGGAGAGGGGCATGTTAGTCCCCTATACTACTAGTGTAACCCCTTATTGTTATTAGTACAAACCCCTCATTATATTGTTGTACCCATGTGATCCCCATATTGTTATTATTGTGCCCCATAGAAGCCCACTATTGTTTTTTTTTTGCATGTGGTTCACGAGCACCCTGGTCAGTGAGTGATCGCTATGTCCACGGAAAAATCTGGGCGATAGCTAGGCTAAATCGCCCCTCGGCCTACTACAAGACCTAACCCCAAGGGCTTTGGGTGGATTCGACCCTGTGACCTCCTGATGGCGAGGCATGATTTTTGACCAAATGAGCTAACCCTTGGGGCTAGAAGCCCACTATTGTTATTATTGTGCCCTTACATTATTATTGTTATATCGGCTCTAATTATATTATGACCCCTTAGACTCCTATATATAGCAAGGAGGTCTTGTGATTTGTATCATCCAATTATTGTTCATTTGTGTAATGTAAAGGAGGTTTCCCCCTCAAAGAGGTTGAATTATAAGGCCTTTATCTCTCTTTTCTATCTTTTGTGAGCTGGTTTCATAACAAGTAACTCAACCCACCAAGGGCTCCAAATCATTTGTTGAACCAAGGCTACAGGACTAGTATCTCTAACCGATATGTTACAAGGCTCCAAAGCATTTTTCCAACCAATGCTCCAGGACTAATAACTCAACCCAAGCTAAGGACATGAGAACCAACCAAAACAAAACAATGAAAATGAACCCACAATCTCCATGGCTATCTAGGAAATGGCAAGGCTAGGAAATCCACTGTCAATCTCGTCCATCCTCCATTACAAGGACAAATCATGACTAATAAACCACATGCATATGCCATGCATACCAAAACTAGTGAGGAAAACATACACACAACTTGGTACCTGGAAGCAAAACCCACTATAACTGTTGATCTCGATGTCCTCTTATGATTTCCTACTCTTCCTTTGCCTTCTTGCTCCAAAACTCAAAGTATGCCACACTCTCCAAGAGTTCTCTAAGAAAACTCTAAGTGTCCAAGAGTATGAGAGAGATAGAATAGAAAGAGAGCTCCACAAATGAACTAACATAAGCTTACACTGACCAATCCTACCCACTGACCCTCAGAAGCCTTTTTATTAACAAAGCCTTTATTTTCTTCATTTTCCATTATTTTCCTTCAATTTCCTCCTCATATGCAACCTGTGACATTTCACCTCCCTTTTCTCCTAATTTCCATTATTTTCATAAATAAATGTGCCAAAATTCCATTTTGCTTTTCCAAAGCCTTTGCCAATTTTATTAGCCATAGTAACCGATATGAACACCCACTAGGATATCTTCCCCACCATTTAGCTTGGAATACATGTACCATCACTGTGGCCTTATGTATTTTTACATGGATTTCTAACCAAGGATGTTATAGAACCCTCCCCCTTGGGGGAACACCGTCCTCGATGTTAAATGACACCTATAACCAAAAAGACTACTAAAAACAAAACATATTGTGCATGGAGCTTTATAACATAGCTCATTGCAGTATTTACAATGACCATCTACTAAAACAAGACAAACATACCGTTTACTGGAGCTTTATAACATAACTCATTGCGGTATTAAGAAAATAATCACACATACACGTTTGCTTCACCTAGAAAATAATCATACTATCTGTGGAGCTTTATAAATCCAAATCGATACATTATTTATGGTAATACACACATATGCACATTTTCTCAACCAACAAATAAAAGGATACGATTCCTGTGCACACAACAAGGGAATCCAGAGGCTCACACCTCCAACCTCAAAGTAATACCAGGATTCACCTCTTTCCCAGGATGTCTAGAATCCATTGCAAGTTCAAATATGCATCCAATGTCCAACACTATAATCCTGCGCCACTTTTCCTCTCAGTGAATAGTTACCAACTCATTTTTCCAGGGCACACTCCCAATGTGCATTTGATTCCATTTGGAAATTTTAATGAACAAAACAAGTCCATCCCCGACCTTCCCTTCTTTTCTACACAATTCCTCAGGAAATCTGATCACCCCATTCTATGCAGTCACACATCTTCCAAGTTTCACTGGCGTCCCCATTTCGTGCAGTCCATCTCTTGACAAGGCTTCCTCGCATCAGAAGATACAAAAACCAAGGCATAACCTAGCCTTAAAACCATCATACTAGTCATAACATGCTCATGGCAATAGATGGACATTATTGGGTACCATTGTCCCACAATGGCCCTGCTCCTAAATACTTTACCAACATATTGTTGCCTATTTTAATTATTTTCACTAATGTAGCTAATTCTTGCAGTCAGTTTCAATCATCCAACTAGGCATTTCCATGCTTCTTGTAACAAGCACATAACTTCCATTAGTTTTAAAATAAATTGAAATATATTCACATCATACCTCATTGATAGGTCTTCAATAAGGTACACTTGCAATCCTATTTACTTCTTGTCACAACAAGTTAACTATAATCTTTGGTAAAATCATCATATATAAACATATCAATCAGGTTAGCTCAAAACACAACCATCATAGATCAAAATGATAAATCACATGTAACCGTCATAAGCTAGAATCATAGATCACATGTAATCATCATAGAAAAGAATCATAAATCACATGTAATCATCATAGAAAAGAATCATAAATCAAATTCATAATAAAACTGAATTAAAATATTAATACTTATCCTTTAATCAATCCTTAGGTTCTACCTTTATCCTTATTCTGTACGCACTCTGAATCGGTTGCCACACCCAACACACCCAGTTCCTTCTCCTCAACCATGTGCACATACACATAGCATGCATCCCACACATACAACCACACACAACATACCACACCATGCAATCCATATACCAACACCTAACATACAACACATACACCTACATCAAGTGTACGACACAACACAATACATACACCTACACCTTGTGTACGATAAAATACAATACATACATACACCTACATCCTGTGTACAACACAATACACATATGTACACATAGTACAACACAACGAATACACATATCACGATACCACGACTATACAATGCACATATGTAGTACCACATGTACACAATGCAACATGTAGGAAATGCACATAATACCACATGTAGCTCGTCAATATGGTACACTTGCAATCCTATTTACTTCTTGTCACAACAAGTTAACTATAATCTTTGATAAAATCATCATTTATGAACATATCACATCAGATTAGCTCAAAACACAACCATCATAGATCACAATCATAAATCACATGTAACCGTCATAAGCTAGAATCATAGATCACATGTAATCATCATAGACAAGAATCATAAATCACATTCATAATAAAACTGAAGTAAAATACTGATACTTATCCTTTAATCAATCCTTAGCTTCTACCTTTATCCTTATTCCATACACACTTTGAATCGGTTGCCACACCCAACACACCCAACTCCTTCTCCTCAACCATGTGCACATACACATAGCTGTTGGAAATAATACTGAGAGGG